>JASEVX010000010.1:28898673-29003263 GCA_031761405.1 Serripes groenlandicus
TGCAAGTGGCTAACTGCAGATCACGAAATACATTAGGACAAGAATTGATCGATCCATTTTCTTTATCACATACACTTCCCAAGAAGGCCTGTCCGTTAATTGAATAATATTTGAGTTTAACGCACAATAGTGTATACACAGAATGGGAGTCTATCGCAAAAACTTTATTTGACTGGCGGTATTTCACAAAGGTCGTTGCATAGTTTACACACTCATTAATGCATTTATCACAATGCATGATATATCACAATAAAAAGAACGCTGCATAACAATGGAAACTATATTGAAATTTCAATTAAAATATTAAAGCAAAACAGCCAAATCTGTATCTACATTTTCTAGTTACTAAAAACAAAACATGTTTTACCTTGTTTGAAATAATTTATATAATACTTTTAAAATTAACATGAATCATTTTATAAACAAAATAATAATTTCACTGTGCTATAATAGAACAATTATGAATGGTCCTTGCCTGGAGATTAATTTACACTACGTTAATACAAATTAATCCAAATTGTAGGGGTCAGTCTAGCATGGCTCTATACATTCCCAGTCAAGGCTGCGTCAACACAACTGTTCATATTTTTTTTCCATAACATAGGTGAACAAATACATGCACTTTTTTATTCTTTCAAATTCTCAATAATTGTGAATATTTAATGAGCAGAGTGTAGAATTTGTTGATCTGAAGGTACTTATAGATCGGTCGGTAGTACTTTTTACTTTCTGGTGTCTTTCACGATACACAATGTCTATTGATATTTATACCGTTCTAGCAATTTTGCACCACGATGCTGATAGATTTTGAAATTATAAACATAAGGGCCGTATTGTGTATGTGTACAACATTAAATGAAGGAATAGCTAAATAACTTAGGAGAATATTTAATACCTCAAAGTTTAACATGAACTCCATGGGTTATATAGAAATATGTTACCCCAAGAGGTCGCTTTGAGTGGATACACTTTCATTCATGAGTTCATTTGTTAAGATAATATACACAACACTCTCCCCCTTCAAATGTTAAGTCATCAATTCAAATTCAATTTTGAAATTGCAATCATAATATACCTGATGAACGTATGCACATACTGCTTTAATTTGTTCCGTTTGTGATTAGCTATTAAATTCAAATGTCCACGATGATCTCAATTAACATAATCATAATCCTTTATAGCGGTACAAAATACCATCCTCGTCGCCAATGTGTTGTATACGTGTACGACATTAAATGAAGGAACAACCATATAGCTTAGCAGAATATTTAAAACTACAAAGATAGACATGAAATACATGGGTAATATAGAAATATGTTACATTAAGACGCATGGCTTTGAGTGGATACACTTTTATTCATGAGTTAATTAATTAAGACAGTATACACAGCACTCTCCCCTTTCAAATTTAAAATCTTCAATTTCAATTCAATTTTGAAATCACAATCATAATTACACCTGTAGAAAGTATGCACATACCACTTCAATTTGTTCAGTGTGTGAATAATAAATCAAGAAAGTATGCACAAACTGCTTTAATTTGTACATGCATGTTGCGCTTGATCAAGTCATATTGACAGCGTAGACATATATTTTATCTTTTAATCATGTAATTCATATATTTTAACATAACATTTCTTCCAAGTTCTTTGCGTTGGGTAAGTGATGTCGAATCAAATCCATTTTCCGGCTGATATGCCAAAAAGTTATCGAATTTTTATTTTTAGACAAACACTATTTGGCGGTTCGAAAGGTATAACATGGGTATTATCTGGCAATAGTCTATTCACTTATTTGGTCTCTATAAGGTATTGAATGTGCTTTATTCCTTTGGCACACTTATGCTTTGATATTTCTACGACAATATATGACTGTTCAACAAATATCTTCTATTGTCAGACTGCCTCGGGTTCTGGAGGTCGCGCGTTCGATCCCCGGCCGGATCTTACCAATACTTTTACAATGGTAGTAATGGCTGTGCTCCTTGGAGCTGAGGGTTGAGGGGTTAGCATTTCGACTGACCGGCTGGTGTCACGATAAATAGACCCGTACGCTCCAGAAGTAAAGATGAAACATTGTTGAAAGCGGCGTAAAACACCGAACAATCATGCATTTTCGGTTGAAGATGATTCAAATAGGCCGGAGGTTTAAATATATAAATGAAGAAATTGAATTCATAAAAGAACTTTTAAAACTAACTTTTGTTTAACATGTTAACTCCAATATACCTATTCGTTTTTCTTTCTTTTTATTTTACTACATAATTACCTCCCTTTATTGAAGAAGGCAGCTAAGTCAGCTGATGGTTTCTCCGTAAACACATCCACCATCATAAATATCACTAGTGAAATGGGGTCAATTGCCGAAAACTCTTCTGGAAAATACCATGCAAGCAGAACAGCAAAGGTATGGTTCAACCTAAGGCCATGATGTTCAGAAAATAATTGAATAAAACATACAAGTTGTAAATTCTAATAGAAAAAAATGCTGCATTAATGTCAAAGCGATATTTGTCAAAAGGTATGTATTTCTGTTGCACATGATTTACAGTATACTAATACAACTTCTATCATAAATCAAATTTGACCTGTGAGCCATGACCTTTGCGAATATATGATATATATAAATCAATCATTTCAAATTCAGAAGTTTACGAAAATTGGTGTGTTGATCACATATTACCTAATCCACAAAAATATAATGTAAACATATGGGTAACCAGGCTTGGAAAAATTTCCCGACCTTTCTTCTGTATACCCCATACTTTGGAAAATATTTCAGTTTCAGTTTTACATCATTTGTTTTGCAACGCTTCATTCTTTATATGACTAGAAGAATTGAAGGTTAAAATGTAGCCGTCACGAAAAAGTGATTAAATAAATTCAATTCATAAAAGATCAGTAAATTTAATTTTTTTTTTTTCAATGATCCAACATTCAGATTTTTAAAAAATTTGCATAAATATAGTTTAAGCATAACTCTATCACAATGAGGGACATTAATGATAATTATATTATCTCCCTTGTCAGATAAAGACCAAGGAAGACCAAATAGTTGGTAGGTCCATTGAGTTGGAATCCTTTGTCTTTATGGCTATTTCGCAATGAGATATTGCAATTACTCTGTACACATTAATCATAAATGTGTTAATTAAAGTGATGATTCAAAAGAGAAAATTCACATAGCAGTGTTTAAAGAAAACAAATGTGGAATTACTAATCAATCTAATAACAGTTGGCCAAGAAAATGCAATTATAAGTGCACCATCTAGTGTAAAGAAACCAATGATAAAAACAGAGGAAACCAAATGATAGGACCTAGCTAGATGTAGAGAGTATTAAAGGGAGATAACTGACCGATGTCTTCAATTAAACTTAAAACACACAGATTACCAGACTTCTTTTTAAAAAAAAAAAAAATCTTGCATGATCAATCATACAAAGCGCGTTGTGTTTACATTATCACCGTCTGTCCGAAGACCATAACACTTTTAAACCGGTGTTTACGTAATATATACGTAATATATATTTAGCGTGAGAATGGAAACGGTCGCGATCGTCTTTAAATTCAATAGACAAAATAGTAAATGCAACATAATGTTTACGATATTGCTGTTACTATTTGAAAGAATTGTCTGCCATTATAAACACGATTTTTGTGACAAATGTGTATTTTTCATGAAAGGTCATCGCTCACATGTCAAATTAATTGATTGATTGATTGTTTGGTCTTTACCCTGCTTTCAACAAAATTTCAGTTATATCTCGGCTTTCCTGAGTAAGTTACCAGTAACACTGGTCCGTTTATCTAGAAACCAGCTAGTCAGCGTAATGCTTACCCTGCATCCCTTAGCGCCAAGGATGGCAGCCATAATTACCATTTTTGAAGTCTTTGGTATGACCCGGTCGGGTATCGAACCGTTGACTTCCCACACCCAAAGCAAACGCTCTACATCCACACTATCGAGGCGGTGAGGTCATATTAAACCTGTACACATTCACTAACAGATATGTTCAATAAATAGTGTGTGCATTTCGCCGCTTTCAACCGAAGTCTAAAGGGACTTATACATTCCTTCGTGAAATCGACGTTTTCAATTGACCGACGGATTTATTCTAAATTAAACAATACTTTGTCAGTAATTCATTTATACATTAGTGTGCATTATGAAAAGAAATCCAATGAAACAATCATGTCAAGAAAGCTGATTGGCAGCAGTTTTGGTTGCTCGTACATGTATAAGACACGGTACCAATGCTACACTGTTTTTAAAAGGCAGATTCGTTTCAGGAAATGGTTCGAGTGAAACTTTATATCGGAATTTAAACATGCTTTAGTTATCGCGAGTCCACTTTATTTCAAGGCGCATGCGCATCAATCCATGATTTTGTGTGACCAACCATGCTAGGCCCGGGATAGTGATTTGCCAATTGGCAGTACACCATTAACGGAAGAGCAGGGATGGAATTATTATGTACAAATTAATGAATTATCATCTAAATTATGGAAACTCGGTGTGTTGAATTGCTACCTTTCTACATTAGGTACAAACCGATTTTGTTTCCTTATGGCTCACCGGTTTGAAGATCAGGTTCCAAAACAAAAACAAAAACAATTCTGTACTTATGTACCTGATAGGTTCAAAATTGGTGCAGAGCAAGACAGTTCTCGATATTGACCAATCAGAAGTTTGGTTTGGTTTGGAGAACACAGTTCATTTCTGACCACCGAGAACGTTTCAGAGTTTTATAGTATCGAACCATTGGCTTAATGTGAAGATATACATATAGATTTATCCGTAATCGAAGTTTTTACAAATGCGAAATATTAAACATATATTTAATACGAGACGGTATATTGCGGGAACTGAAACCGGACGTCCCGAATTCGATTCATGTTCGCAGAAGTCACGGATGAGTGCCCTTTGGCAAGGTACACTTTGTAGCGGATTATAAAGATGATAGTTTCAAAACATACATTTCCTAGTATAGTACTGGTTAGTTATAGAGGAAATGATAAGTGTGCAGTTCCCATTATATAAATTAAACTGTTTTAAACGATGTACACCCTGATTAGATTAACACAATTATTCAATACAGGTGGCCCTGAATATGGTTACAACAAACCTTTCGATTGACCTTTAACAATATGGCATTCTGGTATCGGCGATTCATCCGGGTTAGGTTCAAACAAACATGTGCGGACCATCGGCTAAGATAACAATAGGGGAAAGCGTCAACGAAATGTCGAAGCTGATCGCCTCATTCCAGTCGGAATAAGAAAATGGCCGATTTTACTACTACATTCTGGTGAAAACGAACCTGTATTGTTGAACTGCGCTTGTTGATGATAACACAAAGACACCTTAACAATATCTTCCATAGACCCCAATGTGCAGATGACGGCCTCAGAAAAATGTCGGCAAATATATAGAAACTTGTTTAAAACATTGTGACAAAAGGGTAAATCGCTTACATTGAGTTTTTTTTGTGTTTGTTTCCAAAAATACTATTTCGTTTTCCATATTTGTGTTTAGAAATTCGTTGCTTCTTCAGAAGGGTTAACACTATTGTAAGGATAACCCTTTTTGCATCAATTTAATATTCGACAGTATCAAAATAATTTGTTTATACATTGAAATCATGTAAAGCATTCTTGACAATGAATATTAAGATTTAAAAAAGAAAATTGTTTAAGAAAAAGATAGAAAAATGCAGTAATTTCCTTTTCGACAATGCTTTCATCTTAAAGGTATCAAACTTGGTTTGTAATATTTGGTGTTGTTCTATGTTTGGGAATGAAAGCATATTCTTTATCCTAAATCTTAATTAGATCCGACTCACAGAATAGAGCTCAATATGAATTAAATACATATCAAATATTCACAAATCAATTAAATTCCATTAATACCATACATTAACTTCGCTGCAGTAGCAATAGCTCGTAAAGACCTGATGACTACCTAAAACAGGTCGTCTCAGATTGACCTATAGATAAGCCAATCAAATTGTCGCCTACACAATCAGGTCTCAACAGGGGAGATAACCCATATAATAAATGAGATCGAGAAGCGGTTATAGAAGAATGTTCTAATGGTATCGAATTGTTAATCGTTCAGGGTCAATTCGAGTTCAACCTTTTATGTGTTCTTGTCAGATCCAATGTACGTACAGCGAAGTAGTCTGGTATTATTTCGATGAGATTGAAATAAATATAAACGATATTAGTTTGTGTTTAGTGACATACCGATAGTTATCATTATGAACAATAATTTAACGAACATCACGAAACATGAAACATATCACGCGATCAACTTACTGCAATTAAATCAGAGATAATCCCAAATTCTTTAATTTCAATCCTATTTCCGATACCTCTTGCATAACATCGGAGAGAGATCTAGCACTATCGTTATCTAACAAGAATTCAAGAGATGCCAGAATATCAACCAGCTCTTTTTTCGTCGAATCTTCCAGGAGAGCATGGAAAAGGTGCCACCATTCAGGGACTCGACCTTTTCCATTTTCATGATATACTTATCTCTCCTTTGATCGCGTCCCACATCTGTCACCAGCATTGACACATTTTCTAGCAACCCCGGTATTTCTAATGATCTTAGTCCCCGTACGGCTGGCTTGATGACAAAACTTTCATACATCACTGACGTGTTCTGCACGGTGAAATTGTACAGGCCTCTCTCGTCGATCATCATGGTTGATTCAAACATCGGAAACCCCTTTCTGTACGGGGATATGCCATTGATGGTGAGCTCTCCCCATTTGGTGTTTTCTTCAATCGTTTCTCCTTCACCTGTTCAAAAGCAAACGATTTATACGTCAGGCGAAACATGGTCTTGCTGCAGCTCCGTTTCGGCATTAAATAAAAGTACTTCTTGTGCGACGGAGTCAATTGGCTTTTTTATCAGGAGTTATTACAAGGGCTCGCCTGAGTATCCAACGATCGCAGATGCGATTATACCCCTAGTCGCCTGATACGGTTCATACACAATGAGCCCGTACATGAATAAGGTAATACAAGTTGACCTTTCTGAACAGTATAGATCAAGGTCAGCCTTCACATCAATACAGTCTGATCAACATATACATGTTCCCATATTACTTACACAAGCGTTTCAGTAACTCTTGTAAGGTTCTTATACGACTTGGTAGGTGGACAAGATCATCTGAACCTACACTGTTCAGAATTGATTAATTGGGATTTAACGCCGTTTTCAACACCTTTTCAGTCATATCACGGCGGCCAGTTCACATATTCATGTGTTTCCTGGCTTTCTCAGACCAGTTATCCACACAACAATCCCTCTAAGCAACTGGCTGCTTATCCACATAGACTGTTATCACATTGGTGGAAGACGAATGACGCTTGTCACAATGACTTTTGTCAAAGGACGGAAAGAATGTTGGACACGCTTGGGAACTCACAACCCCTAGATTGACAGCCTGCGTCGCTACCTACTGAGCTACCGAGGCTCGGATACACTGTTCAGAAATGCTAACAGGACAGGGATTTCTTTGGTCAGTCAAAAGGAATAAGTTTTATCATGCTCATCGGTTAAAAATGTGTTAAGGATATTACAAATACTTTGACAGACTTTGTCAGACTATGATATGCCTTTTTCCAGAGATATTACTTTTAAGAGAGAGTTAGACGCGTTACAATTCAAATTGTTAACTAGAAGCCACATTCATCTATGGTAGTTCTTAATATGGACGAACTGTAACAGTTCTAGTAAGACCGTGTGCATACGCATGTTCTTCCGGGTCTTTACTGTACGTAGATTCAACCAGACATTGACGTAACTTAAAGTAATGTAGAATAAGTGAAAATATAGCAAGTCATACAATTCATAGTGCATATACTATTACATATGAGACTGGCTCTGCGGTGTTTTAACTAGAATGTCCAACTTTAAAGAGGGTTTACATGGTTTGATACCGGGTCGGGTTATACCATAAAGATTTTCAAAGTGGTACACATGGCTTCCCCACATGGCTGCTTCGATTGCAGTACGACTGATGGGCTGCTTCCAGGATAAAATTAATAGCAGTGATGAATGGTAAACGATGTGATATAACTGAAATATTGTTGACAACGGCTTTAAACACTAGACAAAATGGTAGGGCCAGTTAATCTAGATTGGTCGTTTTTAAAGTAATCCTCTTACCTTCATACACTTCAACAACTATGGACGATTGGTTGTGAACAGACGTAGTAAAGTTAACTATTTTAGCGCTTGGCAAACTCGTATATTTCTCAACAACGGTTGAGATGTTTCCGTGGGATGTTTTAAATCCGAGCGAGGCTGTACTGCTATCTAATGTCAACTGCTCGTTTAAAAAGATGAAGCCCGAGAGAGTATCGCTCCTTGGTATGCAGCGCCGTGGGTAATCATCATCTCTGGACGATGGATCAAATTCTGAAAGGAAAACAACTCGCAATAACTAGAACTCAAAAGGGAACCATGAATTAATTCCAATCAGCGATGTGTTCGAGTAATCGCTAGAATTATGCTGAATTCAAGTACAGTTAAGAACAACTTGAAATTAACAAATTTACCGTTCACGCTCCACTCCTTTCCGTTCCATTCCGCTCCGCAGACGTTGCATTCCGCTCATAAAGCGTTCACTCATTCGTTACATTGTGATTGCTTTTTTCCGTTCCGCTCAGATTGAGCGAAGCATTCATGTGATTGGATTTTCTCGTTCATTATGATTGTTTCGTTCAGAGCGCAAAATTCCGTTCCGCTCATAAAGCATTCCAACTTCGTTCCAATCACGCTCACGATCCAATCACGTTCCGCTCAGATTGTCAATGGCATGATGTTCTTAACTGTATCATGTATTGTGAGCTTCGTAAATCATTGATACTAAATTTAAATTATGAAAAAAGAGCCCGTGATCAATTCTAATCAGGGAAACGGCGAAAAGCGGTTCAGATTGGTGTCCATCTAATGGTTTTGAGTTCGAACCAGATCTCAGCAAACATTCTTACTGACATTTGACAAAAGCCAATGCGACAATCGTTATTCGTCTTCCACCAATGGGCTAACAGTCTAAGTAAAACAGTAGCCAGTTGCTTTGCGAGACTGTTGTGTGGTGTATTGATGTGAATGCAAAGACACACATGGGTAGGTGAACTGACCATCGTGATATAATAGAAACTTGTTGAACATGGCGACAAAAGCCCATTCATTCAATTGATAAATGAACAAATCAATTTATCATGCAGAATGCATTACCTTCGGCTTGATGACATAGGCAGACGATGACAAAATGTTTATGCTTTTATGCTTAAGGGGATTTGTTTGGGCGCATTACTAGTTCCAAACTCATAGACAGAACACACTTATTGCTTCGTATGCATTTAACTTGGCACGTTATGAAGTCCCATCATACCGTCCGTTAGTTTATTTTGAACGTGTTGCTGTGTACGGTCTTTCGGCCTAACGTCATGCTAACCCTGCAATCCTTATCGCAAAGGAGTGCATCAATAATTGCCATGTTTTAAAGCCTATTGTAGGACCAGGCCGGGCATCGAACCTGCAATCTTCCGCACCAAATGCACACGATCTACCACTACACCTGCGAGCCAGTAGTCAATCATTTGATTACAATAATCCGGTGTCACCTTTGCACAATAACACACCGATGGTGCAGTGGTAGAACGACCGACCGGTGTGTGAGGTGGCAGATTCATTCCCCGACCTAGATTATCAAATTATTTGTAAATAAAAGAAATAGCTTTCCCTCCTTGGCACACACGATCCAGTATAACTGGTTCATTGCAAAGAAGAAAGGCGATGATTTAATGTTTTGAAATCGGCGTAAAACACCATACAGACAATTAAAGACACATTTACAGGACGGTCAGATCCAGGTTAATTTTAAAGAGCTATTTGTTTTGTTGATTGATTGATTGGCGTTTAACGCCATTTGTAACAATTTCTCAGCGGCCAGTTCAGCAACTCGTGCATTTCATGGTTTTCTCACACCAGTATTCCACACAACAACCGTCCCAAGCAACAAGCTGCTTTTCCACATAGACTTAGCCCATTGGTGGAAGACGAATTTCATGTTGAAATCGGCGTAAAACACCATACAGACAATCAAAGACATCTTTGCAGGCCGGTCAGAGTCAGGTTAATTTTAAAGAGTTATTTGTTTTGTAATATACCTGTTTTAGGAATATTGTTTTAACTGTCTGTTTAACTCGTGGTATTCGGGACGAACCTACGGTGGCACAGAGGTGACATGTGTATGTTTTTATTTATCTCGTGCGCACTACATACTAAGTCGTGCGCACGAGATACTATGTCGTGCGCACGAGATACTATGTCGTGGGCACGAGATAGTTAAGTCGTGCGCACGAGATACTAAGTCGTGCGCACGAGATACTATGTCGTGCGCACGAGATAATTAAGTCGTGCGCACGAGTTACTAAGTCGTGCGCACGAGATACTATGTCGTGCGCACGAGTTACTAAGTCGTGCGCACCACTTAATTAAGTCGTGCGCACGACATAGTATCTCGTGCGCACGACATACTAAGTCGTGCGCACCACTTAGTAACTCGTGCGCACGACTTAGTATGTCGTGCGCACGAGATAATTAAGTCGTGCGCTCGAGTTACTATGTCGTGCGCACGAGATACTAAGTCGTGCGCACGAGATAATTAAGTCGTGCGCACGAGTTACTATGTCGTGCGCACGAGTTACTAAGTCGTGCGCACGAGTTACTAAGTCGTGCGCACGAGATACTAAGTCGTGCGCACGAGATAATTAAGTCGTGCGCACGAGTTACTAAGTGGTGCGCACGACTTAGTATGTCGTGCGCACGAGATAAATAAAAACATACACATGTCACCTCTGTGCCACCGTACGAACCTCCTGTTAAAATGACGTCACTAATGTCTGATGGTAAGTAACTTTTCTCCTTTAAGAGCTTTTTGATAGTCTTACCAATACCCTTCCAGATTTTCTAAAAAAGAAAACCACACAAACCTGTAACAATGTTTTGTTAGAATGAAATGTTGATAAAGAGCAGCATTGAAATAACTCAATTCTACTGAATAATGGTATGTAATGGTTTGATTACAGGTACTAGTATCGTAAGAATTAAGACAAAATAGTCCGCAATTTACTTTTACATAGAAGATTTGATTGCGAAAATTTAAACATAATTACTTTTTTTTACCTCTTACGGTACTGGTATATGTGGGTTAAATTTCACTTTGTCTGTGTTCATTTAAACTTAACAGAACAGATACTTAAGATTCGGATGAGCTTTTATTATATTTATCGGTTTAATTCTCATCCAGTAGCAATCTATGTATGTCTCTGATCGCTGTTCAAAGTCGTCATAACGCACGAAATACCATGACGGTCAGATCGTAGTAACATTCAGACTTTTAGTCTCTTCAGATCTTGCAAAGTTCCGAATGGTCGGTTTTTCCTGACATGTTGTTTTCATATTGGAGTCAACGCTTTCCAGAAACAGGAATATACTTATGGCAAACTCATACATGTACAAACTTGAATTTGTGAATATATGGTTTAATTCATAAACACTATTTCTACATTTTCAGTTATGTTATTTAGATTTTTGCCGGTTTGTTTAGATATTCTTATTCTAAAAATTGTATATCAATTTTGAGCACTTTTCATCGCTATTCTAGTTTTAAGAAAACTATTTACAATTTATCCACTTTACATCAAAACCGAACTTTTTTTTTTTTAATGAAACCTATTATAATTTAGTTGTACACTGTATAGTTGGTTTAACTCTTTCCCACCTGCAGACGCATCTACAAAGGACAAATTTAGAAAACATTGTGGCATGTGGCTTATAATGAGCAGTTTCTCTCTTGGACACAAAACTCTTTTCAATAATGTTACTTTCATTTATAGACATTTTCTTAATTTTACTTAAATGTTGTCAAAGTCATTTGCTGCATATGTGTTGTATGCGGGAAATGGTTGACGTCAAAACTTTCCGTTAGAAGCTCCAGTAATGCTGTTTCGAACTAGCTGGTGAACAATGGAGATCATGTCAAGATTGTGCAGAGGCAAATATTGAGCTCGATCATCGAAATTATGTAAGTGTAAAAGGTTGATTAACATCTTCCATTGTAAATATTTCATATAATAAACCAATGTAGATACGATATGCTTAATCTTTTCACACTTGTAGATGCATTTCAACGAATCTGCAGCTGACGCAGTTGAAAACAAAAATTGACAAAAGGAGATTTATCATACATTACATGATCAATTAATCCAATTGCCACAATGTTTTCATCTCTTTTCATTAATTATTCATTCATTCATATTATTTACTATATTTGTGGCTGTCTTTTGTAGATGTGCTGTTAACTGAGCAACTAATAAGACTAACTGCATTCATTTCCTCAAATAAATCACGCGACATCGTCGAACTGAAATCCTGGTATCCATGAAATTTCTCTATTTCTAAAAGTGCCTTTTTGTGAAAAGATAGTGACCGATTGACCCTCTCGACATCTTTCATTAGTTTAGCCATAGCCGTGACTTCATCCTTAACATCCGTCTGGTACTCTTTCAGAAAGTATTGTGCCATCTTCTTGTTGATTGCGTTACCGGATATGGCACCATTGTCCTTAGAAGCAACTGTTTCAACAAATCCCTCTGCTATTACTGCGATTGACACATCCAGATGACTGGCACCTGTAAAGTTTGAAATAGAAGTGTTGGTTTGATTTAAACCGCTTTCAACATGCTTTCAGTTATAATTCGGTGTTTCCCGGATAAGATACCAGTACTACCGGTCCGTTTAAAATTACGCCAACACGTCAGTCATAATGCTAAATCCCATTTTTAAAAGAATTTAGTATGACCAGCAAATATTGAATTAAACTAAAATTATTTTGTCAAAAAGTGTTTGCTAAAACTGCCCTAAACTGCGTCTGTTAAGGGAAATTAATATGGTTGAAGTCATATCAATGATGACAAGTAATAACTCAAAAGCAGATAATATTATTATTGTTATTAAAATGATAAAAAAATAACTCAAAACCAGATAGTGTTGCTATTAAAATGGTAAGGAACTAACTTCATTAGCCGATAGTATTGTTATTGAAATGGTAGATAACCTAGCTCATAAACATATACTGTTGTTATTGAAATGGTAAGGAACATATTTCTTAAGCAGACAGTGTTGTTATTAGAATGGGAAGGAACCTACCTCAAAACCAGATGGTCTTTTTTTTTAAATTGGCAGGGAATCTAAATCCAAATCCGAAAATGCTGTTGTTAAGGAATCTATCTCATAAGCAGATATTGTTGTTATTTAAATGGAAATACACATACCTATTAAACTGGTAAGTAACCTACCTAAGTCAATAACTATTTTTTCAAATTGTCTTTCAAGTTCGTCACATCTGTCTTTGCCAGTGCTAGACTCTAGTATACAGCAACAACAGTTCTGTGAAAACAAAACAGTTATTTTTCGAGAGAAAGGGTCTAAGATTGTGTAATTAGCAGATAGTGTTGTTATACAAATGGTAAGGAACATACCTCATAAGTAGATAGTGTTGTAATTAAATTCAAAATAACCTACCTTTGAATCCGATAGTGTTGTTATTAAAATGGTAAGGAACATACCTCATACGTAGATAGTGTTGTTATAAAAATAGTAATGAACATACCCCATAAGTAGATTGTGTTGTCATTAAATTCCTATTTTAGAAGCCGATAGTATTGTTATTAAAATGGCAAGGACCAGACCTGATAAGAAGATAAAGTTGTAATTAAATGTACAAAGTACCATAACTTAGAAGCCGATAGTGTTGTTATAAATATGGTAAGGAACATACCTCATGAGCGATAGTGTTGTTATAAAAATGGTAAGGAACATACCTCATAAGTATATAGTGTTGTAATTAAATTCACAAAGTACCTACCTTAGAAGCCGATAATGTTGTTATTTAAATGATAAGGAACATACCTCAAAAGCAGATAGTGTTGTTATAAACATGGTAAGGAACATACCTCATAAATAGATTGTGTTGTAATAAAATTCACAAAGTACCTACCTTAGAAGTCGATAGTGTTGTATTAAAATGATAAGGAACATACCCCGAAAGCAGATAGTGTTATTTTGAAAATAGAATGGAAGATATGCAAGTAGTGCTGTTATTATAATAGTAAGGATCATACTTCATAAGTAGATATTGTTGTTATTGAAAAGGAACATACATCACATACCTGTTAAAGTGGTAAGTAACCTACACAAGTCGATCACAATTATTTTCAAATCGTCATTCGAATTCGACATATCTGTTTTTGCCAATACTATACTGTAGTATACAGAAACATTCGTTCTGTAAACGCAAAGCGGTTATACTACGGGAAAAGAAGTCTTAAATGGTGTCAAAAGCAGATAGTGTTGTTATCAAACTTGTAAGGAACCTATCGCTTAAGTAGATATATAGTGTTGTTACTGAAATGGTAAAAACCTACCTTAAAAGCTAATAGTGCTGGTATTAAACTGGTAAGGAACATACCACAAAAGCAGATAGTGTTGTTATTAAAATGGCAAGGATACTATCTCAAAACCAGAAAGTGTTGTAACTGAAGTTGTAAGTAACCTACCAAAGTCAGTCACTATTATTTTCAAATCGTCTTTTAAGTTAGTCATAGCTTTCTTTGCCAGTGCTACACTGTAGTATACAGCAACAGCAGTTCTGTAAAAGCAAAACGGATATTATACGCGAAAAGGCGTCTTACAAAGTGTCATATTTCTCGTCGAATGAACACTTTAATTCTGTTTAGAACCTTAATCGACGTTGGTCACTTTTTGTA
Organism: Serripes groenlandicus; assembly: GCA_031761405.1. Taxonomy (NCBI): domain Eukaryota; kingdom Metazoa; phylum Mollusca; class Bivalvia; order Cardiida; family Cardiidae; genus Serripes; species Serripes groenlandicus. The sequence continues at coordinate 28,913,530 of JASEVX010000010.1, forward strand.
ATGGAAACATATCTGATCGCCAGGTATCGGCTGACATTATATAGTTTAGCAATGCTATGGTTTTAATGTATTTCGCCTCATCATCATACAGCAGTTGTGGTTCATCTTTTACATTTCACAGAACCCGTTTATAAACTCTGTAAAACCAAACTACCCATTGAAGTTATAAACTGATCAAAGCTTACCAGCTGCAATGGTCGTAATCGGCTACATCGATGGTAAATGGCGTCGAGAAGAATATGCTTTTTAATTACATGTGTTACATGTGAGTAATGTGTGTTTCGTACGTGGTGTGTACGTGGTTAACGAGTTTTGTTGCAAGGGGAGACATACTGTTTTGTAAATTTTATTATGAAGTCTTTTATCATAACATGGAATATTCCGATTTATATAACACAAATTTAAGGGTTTTAGGTATTTGTCTTATCCAAACAGCTGTGTCATGCAAATATGTAGTATGGAGGATTTAGAAGCAGGTCGTTCGTGAAACTGTTTTGATAAGCAATCACGTATAGGTTAAAGGTGACGATACATCGGAATACACCAATGATCTACACACGTCATGATTCACAACATAAAAAGGTAATTTCTATTGATACTCGTACATGTCTCTCATTAAAATCAGACCAAAAGACAACGATGTATATGAATATTGGATCTGACTACACCGCATAAACGGTCGCATTGGATCGAACCCAAACACTTACATAAACATAAGCACGTGCTTGTTGTTTTGTAAAGTGAAATTGCACGATGCAACTAACGATTGGTTCTATACAACATGACAACTCGACAACCACCGCATCTTTATCTCGTGTATTCATATGGGTTATCCTACCCGCTTCATACCGAACGATTTAGTGAATGACAATTTCATTGGATGACGACATGTCCGACATGAGCCGATATGTATGGGCAATCATGAACATCAAATATGTATACCAGCAAGCAAAGCTTAGGTCTTGTTTTAATATAATTGAAAATAACATCAACTTACGGCGCGTTCAGGGTTTTGACCAAATCAAGTCCGGCTAGTTTCCCCGCATTCTTAACTGCTCATCTTTGGTGGTCATTAAAGTAAGCTGGAACAGTAAGAACAGCTTTGTTGATGTCCTGATGAAGGAAATCTTTAGCTATCGCCTTTTCATAAGCAAGAAACACACCCAATATTTCCTCTGGATAATATTTCGTTGACGTATTGACATGAAATGCCGGTTTACCGTTGTTATCAACAATGGTATTACCTATAAATGTTGATGAAGTTTGTTCACGAACTTTCGCATCCGCCCATGCTCTTCCTATGATAGCGCTTATGCAGTGAAATGTCTTGTGACTGTTTGACGCTTTCTTAGCTTGAGCATCATCACCAATGTATATCCTACCGTCATCATGGAATGTGATTACTGTGGGTGTCGTTTCTCTACCGTACGAGTTGGTAATAATTGATACCCCAAAACCAGTCCATACCCCGGCACTGAAATATATTTATAGTACGAGTGACGCGCTGCGATCACAAACAGGAATGCAGTTGCGACAAGCCTATATCCAAATTGGTCAGCGCATCCGCGCAGTCTGATCTGATACTGAACTATTCGAAAATTAGTCATACTCTTCTGTAAAGCAATATCCAGTTCGATACTTTAGCATGGAAGCGTAGACAGGTCTTTATCCACAAATGTAATACTCATGTTATAGTTCTTGCACGGTACCGATCTAATGTTAATGTGTGTGAACGTTATTTACATATGCCTTTATATAGAATCGTATTGACAATGTATCTATGATTTGATTCCATTTTTGTCAAAAATTAAACTTATTATTCCGGGATAATGCTGTTTTTTCCCCCAAAAATAGATTGCGATGAAATTCAATTTCGATTTGTTTAACCCTTTCCCACATACAAGAAATCTGCAGCAGACGACTCTGAATATTTGTTGTCAAACATTTGAAAATCTCTATAATTGAATGGTTAACCAATGACTAAAAGGGGAAAAAAGTGTGGCAAAAGGAGAAGTTGCTCATCATTTGCAACTTCTTCTTTTTCCATAATGTTTTAAAAGTCGCCTGCTTCAGAGGCGTCAGAAATCGTCTGTATACGGGAAAGGGTTAAGGTAATTGATGTGAATGATACCCAAATCGTACATGACTAAGTGGAAACCATCGTTATGTAAAGGATGTCAGTCTCGGTACTTACTGTGTTATCTTTGGCATATGCTTTCTTTACATTTCTTGCAATTCATGTGTGCATGTGAAAAACAGGCTGTTACAGAGGCAACGTTACCTGACTGATCGGAGACTAACGCCAGTTTCAAAAAAAAAAAATCGGTCATATCACAGGGGTGAGTTCACCTACCCTTGTGTTTCCTGGCTTTCTCACACCAAAACTACAAACAACAGTCTTTCAAATCAACTTGCTGCTTTTCCACATAGACATGTTAGCATATTGGTGGAAGACGAATGACGTGTGTCACAATTGCTTTTGTCCAACGTCGGAAAGAATGTTGGTTGAGCGTGGGTACGAACTCAGAAACCCTGGATTGACAACCCATGTCGATACCGACAGCGATGCCAGGGCTCGGCTAATCTGACTGAGGGTTTAACACTGCAATATTCTACAATTTCGAAGTAGTATTACTGCAATTAGATTAATTAGTTCTTTTCTTTTCTGTCGACATGTAACATTTTGCATGCAGTCATTGGTGCTTAGAAGCTTAATGGCATGATTAAAATACTTTATAACAGCGGCTTAAGTTAAAACACCAGCCAACATATACATACGGGCATCTATTTTGTTTACCATACTACTGAAATATTACTATGAATACAAAAGTGTATAAACAAGGACAATAACGTAGACAACCCATAGTCCGCCAAAGGGGGAAGGGGTTTTAACAAATTTCAGGAAACAGCACAATCTCATTAAAAGCAGAAACAAAACTAGCAATGAGTGAGATCAAAGGTCAGTGTCAAGGTATTAGTGTTAATGTTTTGGTTCTAAATCTTCTGAATATGCATATATGCAGCAAGTAAGGTGCTCTATGTATAAGTGGGCAGGAAATATGGCAAAAACAAGCTTTTCCTTTAAATGATGTCAAAGGTCAAGTTTAAGGTCACATCAATTATATTTGGTATTGGATACATCCTAAGCGGGAAGATGCATCATCGTACCTAATTTTGGAACTGTATCCGCGAAATAGAGTCCGTAAAGCTATATGTATTCAAATGGTATTAATGTCAAGGTCACAGTGACCTAGATGTGGAATGAGAAGACTTTTCTCTTCAAGATTTATCTTTATACCGCATTTGGTAAATATATGTGCGATAGCATAGGTAATGGTCACACATTTTTCTATTAAAATGGTATCAGAGATCAAGGTCAGAGTTAAAGAGATCAATTGGTCGTCAAAGACACAACGTCTTTCCAAGATTCACCCTCATATCGAACTCTAAGTGTGTAACTACCATGGCCCGGGCATACATTTTCGTTTAACTGAGTTGAATGTCAATGTCAATGCCATAATGATCTAAATGTTTGCATAAACATACAAATGTTCTTACCTTAATTGAAAAGGTAAAGCAGGTATATACCGAACACTGTTGGTTTGTAGGGCTTTGTGATGCAGGGCTGTTATGTAAGAGGAGGAACGAAGGACGTAGGGACTCACGGACGATGTTCCGGTGGGGAAGTAATAAAAGGGTTCCGCAATATTTTAGACAATTGCATTGTGCCATTTTAGTAATGGCATTTTGCAATTCCAAGAGCATGTGGTATAACAAACAAGTGGAAAAGAAACAAATAATATGTACATCACCTCATAAATGAAGACCCCACATCAATTCCTATTATAGGGTCGACAATCCGTGTATTCACAGAGCTCGTTGTATACAACACACTCGGTGTGAAAATACTCGGACGTTGGACGTAGACGAATGTAACAGCTGCCGCAACAACAACAGCGAGTTTCATATATATATCTTGATGATCCATCTGGAACGGTTGCAAATTGTGTCCCTTAGTCCACAGTTTATTGTCTAGTCTTTCGAATTAATATCGATATATTCAGTATTTCTATTCACTGCGAAATATGAAAAAGAAACATTGTCGGATTTAAACATATTTTCGTCCTTTGTTGGAATGATCAATTATTTATCACGTGTCCAACCCTATACGAAATTGTATTGTATTGTACTTCTACTACTACTTCTACTACTTCTACTACTACAACTACTAGTATTACTACTACTAATATGACTACTTCTACTACTACTACTACTACTACTACTACTACTTCTACTACTACTATTACTACTACTTCTACTACTACTACTACTACTACTACTACTATTACTTCTATTACTTCTACTACTAAAACTACTACTATTACTACTACTTCTACTACTACTACTACTACTACTACTACTACTTCTAATATCACTACTACTACCACTACAATTTGTATTTATAATAATAATAATTATAACAATAACATTTTTATGAATAATGATAATAATCAAAATAACCAACATTTAAGATAGAGTCGTTAAAAACACCAAATGCTTTAAGGAAATGCCAGTCTATTAATAAATGTTAATGTTCTTATTATGGTACATTCCGTACACACGGCTATTTCCACTTGTTATTCGAGGCTAACACACAGAAGATTGAAATAAATGCACGAGTTTAGCTGAGATGTCTGGGTGTAAAAAGAGTTCTTTCACATTCAGTGTCGTTCAAATTGAAGTCGATCGTCCCAACTATTTTGGACGAATTGCAAAACATAGAAGTGTACAACTTCCAATATTGATTATGTATTCACAAACGACGCTGTACGTAAATGATAAAGTTATATAACATGACGAAACATTTTCTGGATATCTATATGTAACGCATAAAGATTTTCTGTCGGAACTACTGTATGAAAGAGGAATCCATTCGCAGATGAGGCTGTCTGTGAAGCCTTTCTCGTGGTAGAAAATAGACTGACGATAGAACTTCAACATTTGTCGTTTATCGTGGAGGCATTTAAGTGTACAAGCTGCTTGTGGAAACTTAAATATGTTTCTCATTATAGGACATAATTCGCTTCAGATTGTTTTTAAACAAGGTAACATAGGAACTGATCATGACAGAATAAACAGGTCTATGTATGCTACATTTTCAACGAAGAAAGACGGTTCATGAAGTAAGACTGAACATGAAGATTCCGTGTGATTTATATAACGATATTTGTTTCGATTTGTGTTTGCAATGTTAACATATTTTGGACTGTTATTAAAACAATTATAACTTTATTTCTGCTTTTTATTTGTGTTTTTTCATTTTCTTGACTGCTTTACTATCAACATATTAGAGCCATTCCACGAGAAAACCAACATTATTGACTCTGCGTAATGTATCGACCCAGATCAGCCTGTGCAGGCTAATGGCCGACACATTCAGTCTCAGGGGGAAAGGTGGTATTGAGTAATGATTAATGAAACGCGGCATGCTTAGGCTGATCCAGGTGGATACGTTTTGCAGTCAACAATTTTGGTTTTCTGGGAGAACGGCTCATTTATATTTCAGAAAAATAGGTCCGGCGATTATGATTTTTCTAAACATATGTATATATGCAAACATAAAAGTTTATCATACCATTAGACATGTAAACAAAAAGTTTATCATATCAGTGTTATATATCTCATAATCTACTTGCAAGATAAAGATTATTTTCATGTATATGATAACGTAGTCAAGTGAGTTATTTAAAATCATGACATTGTTCTATTCCTGGACGTTTCAAGAATGCTGAAGCCACTTTATCCCCAATGTGTGTGACTTTTTTTTATCGTTTTACTACTCAAGGTGCTGAACCCCAGATTATAGATATTATAGTCAAATGTTAAACAAATGTTCAAAAGTTGTCTTTTGAAATGTTAGAATCTTAATTCTGTGATAAAATGTGAGTAATAGTTTTACTTTAAAGTACAATAAACATCTAAATATTGATTGTTTAAGCATCATTTGTACTTGGTAGACATACCCAGTAAGCAAATTGTTGTACATTGTCATGACTTTCAATTACTGTTTTGCAACATTAACTGCCTAAATAGTTTGAACTGTTGTTATACTTTGTTGTCACTATTATCATATTAACATAAGTTTCAACCTTTCAACATTTTGATATCAATCTGAAGTTCAGCACACTTAAATATGTGAGTTCATCACATGTTCTTTAAATTGTTTGATTAAGAATACATTTAACTCTTTCAGCGCCGAATTGTTTAAAGTAGACTCTTCCATGTTCAAAATCGGGTGTGTCCATTACTCAATTTTTGAAAGTTTTGGACAATTTTGGTAACTAAACGGCAAACAATGCTGATTTCAGGTGAGACAACTCGTTACGAGCTGACTCACCTGAATCTGTATTGTTTGCAAAAACCTCAATATTGCTTGTGGCGCTGAAAGAGTTAATGAGAGCTGAATAAAGCTTTTACAATTATTCTCAAAATAATTGTGACCCAAGTTGAAGATATCCTATTTCGTAATAGTGCACGTTATGACATTTTCCAATGCTCCTACTTGCCACACTGTTTAAAGAAGTCATCTATTACAGATGCGTGAGCAAGCATTTACTTGTGGGAAGTTCTTAGCATAACATATTGCCACTTCTGTATACCTTTTTTTTTTATATCAAATCGACTCTTTAGTATACCCGTATTTCGCCCTTTGTAACATAAAACACATTTGTAGCAGACGACTTCGATCAACCTTAAGGCAGGAATATGGAACTTCTCTATAATTAAAAGTGTTATTTACCACAATGTTTTCAAAAATCGTCTATTGCAGAGGCGTCGAAATGCTTCTGTACATAGAAAATGAATGATACAGTTTATGTGTTGTAAAATCTATAACTTTTATATAATAGGTTATTTTTTCTACAAACAAATTTAATCAAAAAAGAAGGGGAAAAAAAAGTACATTTCAAAGGCATTTGCCAAAATGCGCAAAAAATTTCTACCCGCGTAATTGTTTATTTTCTTGTAAATATTGTTGATGAATATACGAAATTCTCCTTAAACGCATACACTCTGTAACATTTGAAATTTACGAAACCTTCAGGACGCACATTCATTGTTACATTATAATTGAATGAAACATTGCTGATGAAGAAACGATAACCAATTTAATTATATATCAAATTCAACCTTTTAAGTAAGTTAATAAGTAAGTAAAATTTTATTATAGTGACATGTGTACATATTATACAAATACAAACATCAAACAATATAAACACTAGGCCGCGTAAGGCCTATAAGTCACTTTTATTTAACAATATGTACAGCTTCTTTTATGAAGCATGTACTAAACGCCACGTGATCACCGTTCCATTACTACAAAGGTATGGTATATTGCCTTATAAGAAACGATAACCAATTTAAGCTTTTCGAATATATATCCACATTAACTTCTTTAATCCAAATAATGCCTTTCAGTAGGCACACTTTATATACACAAATTCAATTCAATCGTTAACAGTTTTACTAAAATTATATCTAAATGCTAACTGAAGAAAAGAAAGAAGACAGTCTTTATATATACAATTTCGAATGTCCAAGATTGAAATGTTTGTAGTATGTCTACATGTATATGGGGTGATAATAACAAATAAAAAAACCTTCACGGTGTTAAAAATAGTTTAAATAGGTCACAGTATTGGGCATTTCTATAATGTATTTATCGCTTTGAATTCACTCTAAAGATGTTTGATTTCTTGTCTATCTCCTTTGGCTACCACATGGCATCTAGAAAACTTGAGCTGCGTTGTGTCTTTCATTTGGAGGCGTTTAAAGTATTAATGGATGTCTGCTTTTCTATTTTGTTGGAAAATGGTTACTAAAAATAGTACATAGGAATGTTCTAAAAATGGCGCAGTTGGTGAACACCTTTCATTTATATATATGCAGTTCGAATACTTTTGCCTAGACTAGATGTAATGCCGATTTATTTTATTTGGAAAAGGGTAAAATACCCCTGCATTATGTGTTAGTTCAAGACATTTTTTGACTACATATGTGCTGAAGGGAACTTTTAACATAAATATTGAATTCCATAGATCAAGATCAACTTATAAAGACCTACATATCAGTCCGCACTGTTTGGTTGTAGTTGTCACATTTTCGACGAGATCGTACATACACGTGAATGAGAACTTAAACATTGTAAACAAAAGAGCCAGTTGAAATCTTAAATCGATTGGAGAGTGTTTGCCTACAACTAAGGATAGCAATGAAGTGTATGTCTCATACTTTCTATATCATGCAGTTGGCCTCATTTCCGTTAATAGTATTATTTATTTTTGTGTTACAATTTTATAACGTGTCACGGTAATCTGATTCAACTAATGAGATTTCGTTGTTGCTAGTTGTTAATACTATCCATATCAGTTTAAATCACATGTGCGGGGTAATGGGGTGGGGGTGGGGGAGGGGTCGGGGTGGGGATTGGGATGAGAGAGGGGTTGCCCCCGGCTTGTAACGAGAAAATGATAGGAACACGGTAATATCGTTTTGATTGTTGTTCAGAAAACTAAATCAGTTTATCTTTTAAAATGGAGGTTATTCTTCGGGCTTAGTAGATCTCGAGTTTGATACCCGACGGGGTCATACACTATACTTTAAAGTGGGTGTAACAGCTGCCCCACTTGGTGCTCAGGCTTGCGGGGTTAGCATTAGGACTGACTGGCTGGTGTCAAGATACATGGACTAGTAGTACTGGTAACTTACCATTGAAACTCCGTTATATAATAAACAATTGTTGAAAGCGGCGAAAAACACCAAACAATCAAGATATCAATTATTAATTTCTTACAGAGTTTGCCCCCTCTCGTAATGTGGTTTAAGGGTTTTTCCCCGAGAAAAAATTCCAGTACTTAAAGTCGGTATTCGCTCTTACATTAAGCCACGTTTGTAGAATTTGAACAGCGGTAGCTTAGTCGGTAAACACTCAATTTATCGGTGAAAGTGTCGTAAGCTTGATTCCAAGCACATGTATCCCTCACCGTGAAATAGCTAACGACCTTAGCAGTTGTGTAACATTTGAAATGACGAGGTTCGTTGATTGTTCAAGTCAAATTACAAATGAATTGAAGATGGCTGTTTACAATAGCTACTTTAAGCTTTTAAATAATTCATTTAAAAAGATAAAAAAAAGGAAATAATTTTGATTATATCCAGTATATTAATGCGAATAATATGCATAAACGCAATATTATGTTTAATTGGGATATTTGTGATACATATACACATCATAATTTAAACTTATTTATTTTACATCGATTGCGAAACGAGCTTTAAGCTGTTATAAATCACGCTCGATGTCTAATTTCTGAAAACTTAACCAGTAATCGCGCCGTTTGACATGAAAGATCCCAAAGGTAGAACTCGCTAATAACGGGATTCGAACCCGATACCATTTGTACGAGAGGCCGAAGCTCTACCACACCACTCTGTCCTCCACATATACACTTCAATAGGGACAAGCAATATATATACTGAATGTATACCGGGTGACGGATTGACTAATTTTCGCTTCGTTTAATAGTGAATTAATGGCAGCTAACTAATGTACTTCTTTTGAATATTTATTATTAAACGCAAACTTATGCAAGGTATAGTACAATGTTTTATCTTACATTATATACTGCATACGCAATGATGCATAGTTCCCCTTCGAACAGACACAGCTATTTATAAATGCGATGGGGATTTTATAAGTGAGCCGTTCCAGGAGAAAACCATCATTATGGACTTTGTGTATTGTATCGTCCACTCAGGCTGATCCGGGCCGACACATTCCGGGTGATAGAGATATAGAGTAATAATTCCTGAAACAGATTAACCAGCGCAGCCCCGATAAGCCTGCGCAGCATTCTTAGGCTGATCCGGGTCGATACTTTAAGCCTAGTTCTCACTGTCCCGGTTCAGGTCCCGATATCTCCAGGTGACGACTAGCCGGTATACCATGATGATCCTGGATTATCCGGGACATTTGTGCCAGAAAAATCAATTGCATTCTCATATTCCTGTCGCTGTCCCGGAGTGCCCTCGGTTTAGAAACCGGATGCCCCCGTTTAATCTCCGATTACCCCGGTTTTGCACGGTGCATTTACGGTGGCGCGCCGGCGTGTTTCCCGGTCCATCCCGAAGTGACCCATGTCTTGTCCCGGTGCCAGCCGGTGAGATCACGATCGTGTTACGGCCCTGCAGGTCCAACCCGGGAGAACACCGGTCGTGCGCCGGTCGTGCCACAGTGCCATCCGGTGTCCCCCGGTGCCAACCGGATAGTACCGGTATATAAAGTGAGACAAGCGCAAATCGAGTATGTTGCTGCTTGTCTGGATCATATCGTCTTGCTCTCAAATTACACTGATGGGGAACCTCATTGTACACGATACTTTATACACAACGGGAATTTATCCGGGGATAACCGTAACTACACCCTGTCTGACCGTAACTTTGCATTCTGTTACACGGGATAATCCGGCATAAACCAGGTCAGTTCGTAATGAAACGGGGGTCTACCGGCCTCAACCGGCAGAATCCACCCCAAACCGTGTCAGTCTCTAACTCCACCGGTGCAAAACGGGGCTTTACCGGCATACGCCGGAGCTGTGCCGGGTTAAGTCCGGGATTCACCGTATGTCTACCGTGAGTGGAGTATTTCCGACTGCCCCGGATTACTACGGACTATCACGAAAGAGCCGCAGTAGAGACTCGGTCCTTCGCCGGTTAATACCGGCATTGTGTCGGACCTGCCCGGATAACACCGGTTCTTGATATTTCTACCGGTGACTCCCAATTGTGTAAAACATTTTAAAACATCCGGGACGGTCTGTTGGATCGCGCCGGACCAACACGGTTCATCACGGATCATCCCAATTTGCTACGGTGCCACCACAGTTGTCTTCCCGGTTTGACACGGTTTCTCCTGTACCACCATCCAGCACAGTGAGAACAAGACTATACGCATAATGTTGGTTTCGTCGTGAAATGGCTCAAGTATTGTATGAAGAAACATATGTTACTCAATTAGAAATTATAATCAGACTCAATGCAGAAAAAATAGGCCTGCGAACATTTACCACCCATTCAGTTAGATCAGTCTATAAATTAATCTAGTCCAATCAATGCTAACATTTCTAACTAGAATATTCTTTAAAAGTAAAAAAAAATCTTGATCAAACTGTGCGAATGTTCAAGCAGATCTGGAGCAACACTTACCGCAACTGTATTAATGCTAATTTTCCTGTGTCGGTGCACACACAGTATTTGGCAAGCGATGACTTTAATGATCTCAAACCAAACTCAACTCCAATGATATGTCTACACACATTGTTTTGATTCTTTGTACAAATATAATTGTATATTTAAATAATTAATATACTAATTTACACGGAGAAGAAGTTTATTTCAAATATGAATTCAATAGGCCACATGACCCGTGAGAAAAAAAAAAAAAAAAAAAAAAATGCACAAATGACATAGCAAGTGGAGCACATTTACCAGTTTACAAGTACATGTACATATATTCGAAAGAGGTAAAATGTCGCGTCATAGACGGAGAAGGTGTTGTTGAAACGTAATATCATATCCTCATCACCATATATACACGCTTATCATGCAATGCAATTTAATATATCAATATAACAAGATATACTATAATATAATACAATAGAATACAATATAATATAATATGATATTGTATAATATGATACCACATAATATAATATAATATAATATAATATAATATAATATAATATAATATAATATAATATAATATAATATAATATAATATAAGATAATATGTCCAATATAGGCAAGAGGCATATTTACATTAACAACTTATTTGTACATTTTTATATTATCATTACGAACTATATTTTAATTGAAAAGCTTTCATTACATATATACATAAATTTCTAAGTTTAGAAAAAAATAATGCATTCGAAAAGTTGTTTTAGTTTATACATACTAGGATTGGACCAATACTACTTAGAAATATATCTTTGACGGAGGTCAGAATATAAATTGCATTCAATCATAAAATGGTATTCGTCTTCGATCTTATTGCATGTAATACATTTTCTATCTTCACGTGGGATAGAGTTTGAGCGATGCCACCTACCAGTTTCAATGGAAAGATTATGTCATGGGAGTAGTAACCTTGATATTGCAGAAATTAAATTATTACTTAAATTACAAGTTAGATACAACCGAAAGTTGAAGGGTACAATGGATTTGAAGGAGGTACTACGTGGTGAATTATAAATTCTTGCAATTCAGTTCTGTACATTAGTATCACGCAAACGTTACCTAAACTTACTCATATAAGCAGTTACGTTTCCGACACCCTCAGCTCACAAACTTCAATAAAACCTAATGAAGACATTAATATCTTAATTAAAGAAACCTACGACACTTTATTTGGGTACAATTCTTCATCAGATTCAAGAATGTCGTACATGATTTTACAATACTTTAAGTCTTCACTATTTTCTTATTTTGAACCAATATTTAACAATTCGGATATGTCGATTGTAGGCTAAGGGAAATCTACTTAGAACAACGTACACAAAATCATTTTGTGTACAACGTCTAACGTGTAAAGTACGTTTGCAATATTATGTGTGAATACGTTCGACACTTTTTGCGCTATGAAAACCCCATACTTCACTAGAGTAGTTCAAAATGTGTAAATCAACGCTGCCACTATTAGGAAAATTGTATAAGTATTTATTGAGTTTAAAAGTAGCTTTTTGTGCTTTATCGGCAAGATTTGCCTGTGTTGTATTAAACGAACCACCCGAAGAAAAGACAACACCTAGGTAAGAAAGAGACTTGACTATTTCAAGATTTTCACCATTAAATGTAGATTCCTTGTCAAAGTACCATCTTTTCTGAAAATAATTGTTTTAGTTTTCTGTACATTTATTTTAAGTTTCCACCTACCACAATAAGTATTTAAGCTTTCTAAACCATTTGGCAAGCCCTTCGCAACAATGTCATCAGCGTAAAGTAAAATAAACATTTTTGTCATAAAAATACTATACATATTTATACCGTTAAAACCATCTCCTTGTAAGTGTTCTTCAATGTCATTAATGAACATTGAAAACATTAAAGGAGACAGAGATTTGTCTTGGCTTACTCCTTAAAGCATGAAAACTCGTCATTTATAGATTGTATGCATACATAAAAGTATTTATAGTATTGAGTGGGAGTAGAGCTAGCTGTCCTGGCCACCTGCAAGTCACGTGATGGTGCACGCTGACATCGCTGCTACGGATAACGTAATGTGAAGTAATGCGACGGTGTCGGCCAATCGCTGATCTGGGTGCCCAGAGCGGCCAGTCATCTACCTCCTTTCTCGGAGAGCAGACTTCCTTTGTTTTAAACACAATTACGTTGTGAAGAAGGAATTCTGTTTTTTAATACTTTTTCATTCATTAATGCCATTTATTGTCAATTTCGTGATTGGATTTTAACATTAATTTGTTTAACACAAGTGACCGTAAACGTTACAGTACGTATTTAGTTTGGAATATTAATTAATTCCTAGTAATTTGTGCTTTTCAAACATCCCTGGCAGGCTGGTTTAAATTTAAATCTAAGAAAGAAGAAATGGCGGCTGTGAAGATTCATGTGTTTGGACACTCTTTTGTGCATCACCTCAAGCGTTTTATTTCGTGTATTCGGGAATTCCATGTGCAAAAAAAAGAAAAACACGTTACACGAACATTTATATGTGATCGAATATTTTGCTTCTGATATTGTAGTGCTCATGATTGGGACAAATGACATTTATTCGAAATTTAACACACTTTCTGATGTTGCTAGTGACATTGTCACTTTATTGGGAAAACTTGTGACGAAACACAGAGTACAGTATGTTAAAGTCTGTCACCGAGCGCCAGCCGTTTTTACACGATATGCGGTCGATCTCGAATGGTTCAACTCTAGAGTTGACGCCGAGAATCAACTGATATCTCGGTTCCTGGAGGACAGATATCCTACACAGTCTAGATTGTGGCACTTCACAGGTTTTTAGTCAACGGTCGCAAAGCAGACAGTCTTTGCCAGGGATGGTACACCTTTGACAAATGAGGGTCAATTCAAACTCGTCAACAATATCAGAGCAGCCGTGATTGTTGTGTTGAACAACTTATTCTAACTCAAGATATGTATTATGTATTAGAATATCATGTTTCAATGTGACATGACATTTCTGTATATCCAAATTAATTATCTTCAAATTGGAAATGGCACACGACTTTCCTTACTTCAACAATCAATCATCTCATGACAATTGCATGAAGTTTACCATGATGGCTTACCATGAATTGAGCTTTAAAACTTACACATTGTTTGTTCAAACACAAATTTTGATTTGTTTCTGTTACTTGCTCCCCTTAATGTTAATGGAATTGCAAATGGTGTTCCACTTTAAATAGTTGCCCGATCTCAGCAACATAATTCTCCATTATACATATATATATAAATATCAAATGTACCATTTTTTAAGCAGGGTTCTGCTTTTAACCTTTTGAAAGGTGCAATTGTACGGCTAAGTCAAGCCTTTATTTATATTTATAAGCAGGGTTCTGCTTTCTGCTGCATGCAAATGTACCATTTCTTAAGCAGGGTTCTGCTTTTAACTTTTTGAAAGGTGCAATTGTACGGCTAAGTTAAGCCTTTATTTACAATTCTAAGCAGGGTTTTGCTTTATGCTGCATGCAGGATCTGCAGCAGCAGGCACAGTTTGTCTTTTTTGAGCAGGGTTCTGCTTTTTATTTATGCAGGGTCTGCATAACGGCAGGTTTTTGCCTTTTATATTTTGTTAAGCAGGGTTCTGATTTTCATTTATGCTGCATGCAGGGTCTGCAGCAGCAGGCAAAGTGTGCCTTTCTTTAGCAGGGTTCTGCTTTTTATTTATGCAGGGTCTGCATTACGACAGGGTTCCGACTTTTATATTTTGTTAAGCAGGGTTCTGCTTTTCATTTATGCGGGGTCTGCATATAATGGCAGGGTTCTGCCTTTTATTTACTTATTTATAACCCATATCTGCTGTAAGCCTGCACTGTCCATGCAAAGCAGGTTTCTAATGTTATAAACCGTTATCCGCTTTGCAAAGCTTGCAGAATTAACAACAAACAATTTAAATTTTGCTGTCCTACACCAGTCTGGAATATTTGACCTTCATAGCCTGCTTTGGGCATTTAAATACCTGAATTAGTGAAACAGTGCCCTCTTTATGCCAGGTTTTGAAGACGGCTTTGTTCAGTAATTCTCGACATATGTAAATCACCAACGCCTGTCTGAACTGGGTTTTGGTCTATGTCGTATGTGCAACCAATACTGCCTAAATTGTTTGTCTTTTGGTGGTTTACAAGGTGATCTATGAATAATGTGTTGGCCGATACATTTAAATGTTACTCATATTAAATCATTGTTAAAAATTGCATTTAGATGCCGGCAAAAAAGGACAGCTACTGCTGTATAGCCTAAACCGGCCAAGAAAAGAGCCACTGTTCAACGGGCCACAAAAGGAACATGTACACAAACCTTACAGGAGCCAAATTACATGATGGACATTCATCCATTACGTAATGTGATGTAATGCGACGGGCGACGGCCAATCGCTGGTCGGGGTGCCCAGAGCGGCCAGTCATCTACCTCCTTTCTCGGAGAGCAGACTTCCTTTGTTGTGAAGAAGGAATTCGGTTTTTTAACCTCTACCTCCCGTTTCCCCTCCATTTTGTTTAGTTCGTTTATGTTTATATTACGTTATATGTTACTATCTATGTTTTTATTTCATTTATATTTTTATTTTTTTATGTCTTGCGGTTGTTTCGTCCAGAATGAATAATCTGTTGGCCGATACATTTAAATGTTACTCATATTAAATCATTGTTAAAAATTGCATTTAGATGCCGGCAAAAAAGGACAGCTACTGCTGTATAGCCTAAACCGGCCAAGAAAAGAGCCACTGTTCAACGGGCCACAAAAGGAACATGTACACAAACCTTACAGGAGCCAAATTACATGATGGACATTCATCCATTACGTAATGTGATGTAATGCGACGGGCGACGGCCAATCGCTGGTCGGGGTGCCCAGAGCGGCCAGTCATCTACCTCCTTTCTCGGAGAGCAGACTTCCTTTGTTGTGAAGAAGGAATTCGGTTTTTTAACCTCTACCTCCCGTTTCACCTCCATTTTGTTTAGTTCGTTTATGTTTATATTACGTTATATGTTACTATCTATGTTTTTATTTCATTTATATTTTTATTTTTTTATGTCTTGCGGTTGTTTCGTCCAGATAGGGAAAAATGTTTTATAAATCATATATTTTATTATGAATTAAAATTAAAATTTAAGTCATTTTAAATCATAAAATGCTCAATTTCAACTTCAATTTAATTTCTGTCTTATCATTTGCCCATACTAGTCCGGCTACCTGTCCCTTGTCAGAGTATATGGAAATGTATAAAACAGTATTATATGGAAACGATGGAACATAAAATGTATTATAACCTCACTAATGTAAATATTTTTCAGAATTGTCATCATTTTACCGCGATTACCGAGCTTTATAAGTTTAGACCACAGACTATTGCGTTCAACATAATCAAAAGCTTTGCTGAAATCTATAAAGTTACAATATAGTTGTTTACCTTGATTTATCATATGCGTAATCATATCATGAAGTACGAAAATATTATCAGAAGTGCTCACACCACTGCGAAAACCCGCCTGTGCCTCAATGTATACATTGTAACGTTCAGCCCATGAAGTCAAGCGGTTATTTAAAATGCATGTGAAAAGTTAACCCAATACACTCATTAAAGTTATATCCCTATAATTTTCAGGATTATGAATAGACCCTTTCTTATGTATAGGTATTATGTATCCTTCGGACCATGTTTCTGGAAAATAACCAGTTTTGAGTTTTAATTGTTTGATACTTTCCTAATCTCTGCTATAGTAACGTCAGCATCAATTTCATGAAACATAACTTGAAATTCGTCGTGTTCAAAACGTTCGTTGAAATACATGATATCCTCATCAGCTTGAAAAATGGATCTTCAGGATTATTTACTGCTTTAAAATATACTTCAAAAGATGAAAAAGGTATATCTGGAGAATTTATATGAGCTGACTGTATCAACATTTTCCAGTAAAGTTCGGCATTTTTATGTCTGTCTCGCTCCAAAAATTTTGTTCTAGCGTCTAGGTATCTTTTTTTTACAGGATTGTATCGTGCATTTATATTTAGATCTGGCCTTTATGAGTAAAAAATTATTTTCATTTGGAGGACAACTACGATATTTGTTTAAAAAGCATAAACAACATATCTCTTTCATGGCAACATTCATATCTGTAAACCAGAGATTTTTACCCGACATCGTTTTGGTATAATTATTATCATTTTTATAAATAATGGTTTTAAACAGACCGTCAGTAACTTTGTTCGTAAACTCAGAAAATGCGGTTAAGCTGGAATCTACACCACCGTTCGTCGAGCAGTTATTGGTAAAAATAGTCGATGTGCTTAGTTCACCAACACATATATCTGTATTTATTGTGTTCACAAAATTATTAGCTAGATAACTTCTGCATCTATATTTAAAATGTTTTCACTTTCTACATTCTCGTCACGTGATAAAGATGTAGCGTCAATATTAATGCTGTTTTCAAATGTATACTCAACTAAACAATGGTCAGTTAAAGAGTTCGGGTCATGGTTCTTGACCGATGAAATATCGTTTATCTTTTTACAGGCTACTTGCATGTATTTGGTTGATATTGATATGAGTTTACGTGTACTAGCCTGATCCACTTTCAAATTCAATATTTCTTAAAAAATCATTGACAATTTGGTACTTTCACTTGCTTTTTTCAAAGTAATGTCTTGTAGGAACAAAACTAGCACTTGTTGTATGGCGCTTTCGTTTGCCTTTATTCTTGGCCGTAAAATTCAAATCATCTGTTTCATCATCTTGTGCTATGTTTACCCGAGAAAAAAAAAAGATCGCCATTTTGTTTAGTTGGGTAAGGAGCACGAGAAATATGATGCACGCGTATTCTCTGAATATGGTGATGTATTTCAATCACATGTACAAAGAGAGATTGTTCAATCAATAGTCTCTTTAATTAAATTAAAGCTCCATCCTTTTTAAAATAAATAGATTTTCACTTGGGGCACATCAAACCCATTACCAACCTGCGCCATCTAGCATACGTCATGTAATTGGTATATCCTTCATATGTCGATCTGGTATATTTTGTACATATTTTTGATTGCAATATCAAATAGATTTTCAAATAATTGATAAAAAACTTAACTTATTCACCTGATCGAAATTAATGCTCTTTACACGAAAAGGATGAATATATCCAAATAACGTTTATAACTACTTAGGGCTTTCCGTTTGTGAAGACTTTCTCTCCAAACGTTTTAAATAGTATCCAAGTGTGTTTGCATTATATGTGTCACCAGGGACGTAGATAAGAGGGATAGGCAACTCCACCTGTACACCTGTTATCTGGTTAAAATATCACACATAGAAATAAAATTGTTCAAATTTTCACATTTTGTAGCAAATAAATCTTTGAAGTCACATTTGGCACATAAACAAAAAATACATATTCGGAAAGCTTAACATTTCAACTAAAATTAGAGATACAATGAATAATTGGAATTTCTTTGTATTTTGAACAATGACTGTTTTAAAAGACACCGATAATGGGATTTCTGAATCATATTATGTTTTTCCAAATATTAATAGACTGACATTTTTCATACGGTTAACATATTATCAAAACCTGTAATATATTAAATTATTTTTATCTACTGCAATAGAAGAATGTTTAAACTTCTAGAAAAAATATTTTTTATTTTCATATCATGAATAGTTTTTGAGTTTTAATTTACAAATGTCGGCATGGGTGATATTTTAGTATATCATTTAGTTACTTATCCCTCTTATCTACGTCCCTAGTTTCACCCTTTAGTCTTTTAGGAAGTTATTATTTTAATGAATACATTTTATTACCTTTTTAAACAACAATAACAACATCAACTGTATATACACTTTTTCTGATTTAGAATTTTCCATAATTTTCTCCATATGTTTCAAGTGATTGATTGTTTGGCGTTGAATTCAATACTCAATTATTTGAATTAATTATCCTTTTTTTTATAATTATATTCTGAGGGACGTTACATACCATTATACTCATCGCGACACTTTTTGACATATATTTATATATACAATTATTTTGATAAACAATTTTCCCCTTTTTTTCAAATGTTTTCATTGATTGATTGTTTGGTGTTTATCGCCGCTTTCAACAATTGTTCATTTAAATCACGACGTTTCCTGGGTAAGTTACCAGTACAACTGGCGATTGTATCGTTACAACAGCTTGTCAGTCGTAATGCTAACCCCGCAACTCTGTCCGATAAGGAGGGCAGCCATTGCTACCACTTTAAAGTATTTGGTATGACCCGACCAGGGATCGAAACCACGAACCTCCGAACCCTTGGCGGATGCTCTACCACTACACTACCGAGGCGGTCCCATATTTTTTAAAATCATCTGCTGCAGACGTTGCATTTGGGGAAG
The DNA here is from genome assembly GCA_031761405.1 of Serripes groenlandicus. NCBI lineage: Eukaryota > Metazoa > Mollusca > Bivalvia > Cardiida > Cardiidae > Serripes > Serripes groenlandicus. The sequence continues at coordinate 28,933,199 of JASEVX010000010.1, forward strand.
GGTTAATTATAATTGCTGTTATTGCCAGTGAATTGTAGGCTGATTAAGTTTATGGACAATAAAAGGTAATTTTAAAGATATTTTCTAACTAAATTAAAATAGGAAAGAAAATCACGGACACCAACAAACCATTGTATGAATAATTATGTTTTATTTTATTTTAAATCAATAGCTTTCCTAAAGAATTACTTACAGTTATGGATTCTAAATGTTTTCAGATGCTGCACATTTCATAAAACATTGTGGGATAAGGAGAAATTATACAAAATGAGTAGTTTTTCCTTTCCAATAAATGTTCTCATCTATTCTTAATAACGACATTCAGTTATTCTTATTACATTTCCTCTAGTATATGCATTCATAAGTTTTGACATAATTTACAATATAAAGCATATATCAATTTACTTCTTGAAACGTTGTGGGACAAGCTGAAAGTCACTCTCAGATGTTTTCAAGATTGTTAAGAACATTATTGATGTACTTTGAGGCAAATGTTTATTCACCTTTGAATGCTCTTTTGAAACAAATGTGGCAAATGTAGAATTTGTTCATGACGAGCCAGTTCTGCTATAGTTACAATGTTTTAACAATACTTTCATTTATAGATCTGTTTATTTCTCACTCATCTCAAACTCTTTGCAGAGAGAGAGAGAGAGAGAGAGAGAGAGAGAGAGAGAGAGAGAGAGAGAGAGAGAGAGAGAGAGAGAGAGAGAGATAGTGAGAGAGAAAACAGAGAGACAGACATAGAAAGAGACAGAGAAACAGAGAGACAGAGGTAGAGACAGACATAGAGACAGATATATAGAGAGAGATACAGACATAGAGAGAAAGAGAGAGACAGAGAGATACAGAGAGATACAGAGAAAGACAGAGGGAGAGGGAGAGACAGAGAGAAACAGAGAGAGAGAGAGGCACACACACACACACACACACACACACACACACACGCGCGCGCGCACACACACACACACACACACACACACACACACACACACACACACACACTCATACTGGTATACCCAACACACTGAGGTATATAATTCCACACAAACACACCGAGGTCTATGCTCATTCGACATGTTTCAAATATAAGACAAATGTAATGGCATAAAGAATTTGTCCCTGAATGTCATTTATCATAAGCAAATTGGGGTAGTATATTTTATTGGAAACCAGTACAAGGTAAACACACCGAGGTAACAACCTCAGTATGGGACACCCTCAACCTCGGTATGGGACACACAGCAACATCGGTATGGGACACACAGCAACATCATCCGTATGGGACACACAGCAACATCGGTGGACACACAGCAGCATCGGTATGGGATACACAGTAAACGCATTGTTGAAAAACGGAGGAATTTAATAGGAGACAAAGACATCAGCTTTGTGTATCTCATGTGTTTAATACGTTTTCTAGATAACTTACTTAGCCCGTGTGTTGCCCAGCGCTCTAGAAACGAGGAGTAAACTTGTCATTATCCTTCAATATCACAACTGAGTCCTATGTTGCATTTCAAACTGTGGAAAACGATTGACATCTTTATTTATATGCATTCAAGTAGCTCATTCGAAACGTCTTCAAACCATAGCTTTATACCTTTGGCAAGAATTATATTTCATTCGTGTATGCAAAGAAGCGTTAATGAGTGGTCCCCTCACATTTATGAAAATGTTTTTACTAAGTATTATTTTCTCACGAAACAAGTGAGGACTCAATTAATTTTAATCTTATTTAATTAAGTTCCACTCGTACTGTTATTTGGATTGATCCAAAGACTAAATTTAATGAAGTCTATTTCAGATTAACTGTCAAAGAATAGTTATTATATAAGCATAGGTGTCGTTTTAGAACCTGAAGGAACAGCCCGGTGTTTTCATTGATATTTTCTTTGTTTAATGTGACTTAACGATCACTAAGTAGGTCCTTTCTGGACCAAGTTTTAACTTTTATGACTTATTTTTTGTTTGTATTTGGGACAAGATGAGTTAATTCTGGAATAATTGTAGTTTTAAAAACAATTTTGTTGAATATAAATCCCCAACGTTCAACTCTTTTTCTAAATTGTATGCAATCAGAGTTTGGCGGAAGTGAACATTTTGATACACAGTTCTTGAATAAACATTGAGTATCCGTAATTTGCATTGAGCTGCGTTACCTATTGATTTAGAATCGGATGATTTCTCGGTCCATGTTGGACATTTGGTTCCACGTTTCTGACGAAAAAGCGCACAATAGGTCCGTTTGAATAGAATTTTACCAAAAATAATGGGAAAGTGAAAGTTTTTTTTTTTCACTAGCAAGTCGGTCTGGTGTTTTAGACTGTTTTACTATCCCAAAAGAAAATCTACTAGTTTTCTTCCTGTCGGACTAGTGCTTAATTCGATCACTGCTTTCTGATGCCACAGCAAGTTCTCCGTATACAATAAATATACTGAGCAATTTCTTCTTTTGCCACAATAATTCCAAATGTCATCTGCTGTCAAGGCTCACAAAGGGTCTGTATGCGGGTAAGCGTTGATATATCAAGTTTATTTTTCTAAGTATTTCAGAATGGAACAGAAAATATTGTGACACACTGAAATATTGCTCTCTAAATGCAATGTCTTCTTTTGTCACAATGTTTACAAATGTGTCTGCTGCAAATGCATTTGCGAGTGGTAAACATATAATTAAAATATTAGAAACAAATCTACTTTGACAGAAATAGATGTATTTCCTTTACTAGAGGGAACAAAGTGTTGCAATTTACAAAGTTTAATTTGTTGCAATTTTTACAAACTAGTGTTTATACGAAAAAAAAACATGAATGGGTTTTTTCGCTTATAGGTAACAGGTGTGAGATTTTTTTTTTTTTTTTCAATACCCATGAAGGTTTCTGAAATGAAACTGGAAAAATTCAATGGGGGCCGCCATTTTGGATATGTTTAAAATGCGGCCGGTCCGACGTATAAACACAGTTTGAAAAATATTGTCGTCTAGTCTATCATTATTAATTCTAAATCGATGTTTAAGGTAATAAAAGAACTGCGTAATTTCGTGTGAACTAACAATTTTAAGAAAAAGCGAAAAATGCGTGGAAATGAGAATGAAATATTTTGTTCCAGTTTGTCAAAATAGTCGACTAGTACCGTACTAATCAAGGTGATCTAGACGCACGTCATTTACAGTAAAGCGCTTTACAGACACAACGAAAAATTGCCGTTTGAAGCCTTACATTTTACTGTATCCCGAATAATGACGACTTGAGACGTATCTGGTTAAATATTTAAATAGAAACAACTCCAATGTATCGTCTAAAGTGTTGGTAAGTAGGCCTAACATTATATTGTAGAGATGTCGGCAGTCTTCGCGAAAATCTTCAATCATGACTGTCGGACAACAAATTCTTCGAACTGACAAATATTCAAACACATTCTCATTTTCAACCATCTGATTATTTTTACAACCTGGACTACACTATATTTACATTACAGTTGGGAATTATGCAGTAAGATATAGTGGGATACATTTTAATTAAATCGTGGTACTGTGGCAAATATACAGTGTAGCGAATCCGACTTGTTATAGTTAACCAAAGTTGTGTCCCTTTGTTTAATTGGATCCATTTGTATAAACAAGTCGACAACAAAAAGGAAAAAATAATTCTGGTTAGTACTGGTTTAAATATCCATAAACTAAAGCCTTGAGATTTTTTAGAATCAGATACATGCATATATGGTCATTGCTCACAATGCATACCCAGCCTGCTGTGTATTTTGTTTATAATTTACCCTTTCCCACATACAATAAAGTTGCAGCAGACGACTTTGAAGTTATCAAGTCCGAAAGATGGAAAATCTCAAAATGATAGTATGAATATTGAATAGAGTTTAAATCATTGTGACAAATGGAATCATGAGCAATTTCTCCATTTGCCACTATGATTTCAAAAGTTGTCTGCTTCAGAGGCGTCAGAAAGCATCTACATGAGGGAAACGGTTAAAGCCTTCGTAAAATTTTAAGGTAAATGCACCAGAAGCTTATTAAAACATCGAGTAAGTACCTTGTCAATGTCCGTGAACAGGCGGTAGTAATCTAGATTCCGCTATCCAATTGTTCAAAATAGCTAAATTAGCTAGCGCGTGAGTCTACAGCAGTACATGTATTAAGAAGCAAAAACCAAATGAAAAGTATTTTTAGACAAAGACCATGGCTGTATTCATATTAAACTAACTAATCGAACACTAGGTCATGTGCTATTAAAAGCTATTATTAAACTGGTTGATCCAGTTAACAAAATCCTAGTGTAAATACTGGTGTATTGCTATTGCGAGGGAGTATTGAGAGATGGAGACCCGTGTTATCGTCAAGCTTTTTTATAAATTGTCTATTAGTAATATATCTATTTACATTTGAAACTTATTTTCAACAATTGAGTATATGATGGGTAAATCAACAATTTCTCTCATGTCACATTCTTTATGTATTAAAATCCATCAAGGGGCTTGTGAATTGTTCCCAACTTCACATGTAATCGCATGAGTGTGGTATTTCAATTGGTTAGATATTAATAATTTTCTGATTATGTAAGATATGATTCAACATTGTGTAATCACACAAGAAACTTATTATACTTGTGCCAAAATGACAAACATTTGTTTCTAGCTATGTTTTTTATTTAAATTTCAGGTATATTCAGGCCACTTAATTTGTGTTCGACCAAGCAAGAAAAACCAATTTCCTGTCCCTGATATGGGTTATTTTAAATAGTAGACAACACCAGCAAGAAGACCTCTTGTAAGACGGGCAATTGAACTCAATGTCCCTGTACAGCTCGATACAGAAAAAGATGAAGAGGCGTTAATTCCCATCATGGAATGCGATAATGAGTCAAACCTGTCCTACACAGGCTACATTGGACCTCGTTTAGTGACCACTTATATACACATTACTAAGAATTCAGAAATTTCTAAATTAGTTTTTGCTGGGTGATAAAATCATGGCTGTGAGTTGTTTTACTATAGCCGGTGATTTTTGTGCTAACATTCTAGATTTCATGAAGGGAAGGAAACAACTTTCATAAGCAGAGACAATAGAAACTTGATGGATCTGACAGCTACTGTCGGAGCATATTCATGTAGTGCTGGTAAATTTGTGATTAAAAAACTCTGAAAACAGAGCTTGGCATAATAGTCATTGAAAAGAATAAATACTATTCTTTTAAGGACAGCAGTATTTAGAGAATCAATGATTGAAGACGACACTTTAGATAAGATAATTCTGATTAACACTGAAAGTGTTTCGTTTTTTATTCATTGACTCATAATCATATGAAATAAATCCAATCATAGCTGTTATCATTAATTTAACACATGAAGCAAATAAACTGAAAAATAAGCAAATTCTTAAAAGAATTGTAGCATATTTAGCATTTTCTCACATAAATCAGACTACAGCAGACCTTTTTGAAACCAACTCTGCAAAAACCTGTGCAACATCTATCAAAGGCCATGTAATAATTGTATACAATAGAAAACATTATGAAAAAAATAACTTGTCAGGATTTTCTGAATTTACAACAATGTTATTTAAAGTTATAACGTCATCATTTTAAGTCATCTGCATGTGGGACAGGGTTAAACACTTATACATGCTTGAACATATAGCTTTGGGAAAAAACATTTTATATTGTGACAAATGATAGTTTGATGTTATTCCTGAAAAGAAAATATTTTTGGAAAGGAAGAAATTCATCATTATCAGCAATGCTGCATGTTCTCCTTTTCCAACAATTTTCGAGAAAAAATTGGAATGCATCTCCTAATATAATATCTGTCCATAGAAAACTTTTTAAGGATGGAAGAATTTTTTCTAATAGGAGAAATTTCTCCTTCACTACAATTATTCAAGAAGTTGTCTGCTACTCTTCCACAGCCAAGCATTACAAGTTTTGAGCATTTTAATTTAACCTGTTACCTTAAAGTAAATTTTGTACATGTAAATTATTTTTAGATTCTTTCTTAGTTATCCTTTCCCACATACAGACGCTACATCAGAAGTAGTCGGTTAGTGGTAAAGGGTTAAACATTTTCTACATGTAGATGCTTTCTGACGCCTCTGCAGCAGACAAATTTTGAAAACATTATTGCAAATGGAGAAATTGCTCAAAATTGGCAATTTCTCCTTTTGCCACAATGTTTTCATCTCTATTAAATTCATTGAGATTTTCAGTATTTTTAGCCCACCTATGCATGAAGTGCAAGGTGAGCTTTTGTGATCGCTCACCGTCCGTTTACGTTTTCCTACAAACGACTTCTCCTCCTAAACCAATTAACCAAATTCAAAATAATATTACAGGAATGTTCCTTGGGTGGATCTCTTTCAAACTTGTTCAAAGAATTCTATTCCATGCAGAACTTTGGTTGCCACGGCTACAAAAAAAGGGGAAATTAACCAAAACTTAAAAAATCTTCTTGTCTAAGAGTAGAGAGCCCAGGCCTTTGATATGTGGTATGTAGCATCATCTAGTGGACCTCTACTAAGATTGTTCAAATAATAGCCCTGGGGTAAAAAATGACCCCATCCCGGGGGTCACTTGTTTTACATAGACTCATAAAGGGGAAAAACTTAAAAAATCTTCTTGTCTAAAAGTAGAGGGCCCAGGCCTTTGATATTAAGTATGTAGCATCATCTAGTGGACTTCTACCAAGATGGTTCAAATTATAGCCCTGGGTTCAAAATGACCCCTCCCCTGGGGTCTATTGTTTTACATAGACTCATATAGAGAAAAAACTTAACAAATCTTCTTGTCTAAAAGTAGAGGCCCCAGGCCTTTGATATTTGGTATGTAGCATCATCAAGTAGACCTCTACCAAGATTGTTCAAATAATAGCCCTGGGGTCAAAAATGACCTCTCCGGGGGTCACTTGTTTGACATAGATCTGGGAAAAACTTTAAAAATCTTCTTGTCTCAAACTAGAAGGCCCATGCTTTTGATATTTGGTATGTAGCATCATTACATCTAGTGGACTTCTACCTAGATTGTTCAAATTATAGCCCTGGGGTCACTTGTTTTACATAGACTCATATAGGGAAAAAACTTAAAAAGTCTTCTTGTCTAAAAGATATTTGGTATGTAGCATCATCTAGTGAACCTCTACCAAGCCTGTTCAAATAATAGCCCTGGTGTCAAAAATGACCTCTCTCCGGGGGTCACTTGTTTTACATAGACTCATTTAGGGGAAAAACTTTAAAAATCTTCTTGTCTAAAAGTAGAGGGCCCTGGCCTGTGATATTTGGTATGTAGCATCATCTAGTGGACCTCTACCAAGATTGTTCAAATTATAGCCATGGGGTAAAAAATGACCCCTCCCTCTGGTCACTTGTTTTACATAGATAGGGAAAAAACTTTAAAAATGTTCTTGTCTAAAAGATATTTGGTATGTAGCATCATCTAGTGGACCTCTACCAAGATCGTTCAAATTATAGCACTGGGGTCAAAAATGAGCCCTCGCTGGGGGTCACTTGTTTTTCATAAACTCATATAGGGGAAAAAACACTGAAAACTTTTTAAGTTTGATTAAATCAGGTGAGCAATATAGGACCATTATGGTCCTCTTATTAATTATACATGTACATATATACCATATATAGTACTTTCTCTTTACTTAACCCTTTCCAACCTGGAACAAATCTGCAGCAAACCACTTTGAAAACATTTTGGTTTTATTTTGGAAAATGTATTAATAGGAAAGTGTAATTATTTGATAGAGTAAACAAATTGTGATAAAGGGGAAAATTGTTCATCATGAACAATATGTCCTTTTGTCACAATGTTTTTCAAAAATGTTCTTATGCAGAGGTGGCAGAAAGCATCTACATGTCGAAAAGGATTAATCCTTAACCACTTACAGACTACTTCTGATGTGTCCAATGAAATGAACACATACATTTCTCATTATGAATATTTTTTATTTTCCAACTAAGGTTTTAGTAATCACCTTCAAATTCCTTGTATGTGAAAATGGGTTAATAAATGCTTCTCATATGCCATTTTATCATATATATTAGATTATTTTTCAAAGCTTTGTGTGTAAAATATTTTCTTTCACAATATCTACAACAATTAAAGTTAAGATTTGAGCTTTAATGTTACACTTTTACTTTTCAGCTCACTTGTGCACAAAGTGCTCAATGTGAGCAATTGTGATCACATTTTGTCCTGCGCCTGTCCGTCGTCAACAATTGCCTTGTTAACACTCTACAGGCTACGTTTTGCATCAGATCTTCATAGACGTATATCAGATCATTTATCTCTATCAGATCTTGGACAAGTTAGAATATGGGTCATATTGGGTCAGAAACTAGGTCACTAGGCCAAATTGAAAGGAAATCGTGTTAAAACTCTGGATGCTGCAGCATGTTCAAACCTTTTCAGATGTTTGTCTTGATGATATGTAGTTCCTATTTCAAATATTGGTCCTGTCTTTTTTAAAAACTAGGTCACTAGGACAAATTGAAGGAAAATCGAGTTAACACCGTAGAAGCCGAATTTTGCTTCAGCATCTTCAAATTTTGTCAGAATGTTTCTCTGAATAATATCTAGGTCAAGGTCGAATATGAGTCATGCCTGATCAAAAACTAGGTCACTAGGCCAAATTGACGGAAAAAGTTGTTAAAACTCTGGAGGCCGCATTTCTACTATGAGCAAGTTGAAACTTTGTCAGAAGGATTGTCTTGATGATATCTAGTCCATGTTCGAATATGGGTCATATCAGGTAAAACAAAACATAGGTCAAGAGGCCAAATACAGGAACATCTTGTTAACACTGGAGGTTGCATTTTAAATCTTTGTCAGAATAATTGTCTTGATGTGTTTTGCATTAGAAATCATTCAGGTGAGCGATCTAGGGCCATAATGGCCCTCTTGTTTAAAGATCAATTTCAAACCAAAGGCTCAAGGTGTTCCATTGTGATCACTCACTGTACGGCGTACGTCAAACGGTCAAATATTCTCTGAAACTGCTGATGCGATATTAACCAAACTTGACATGAATGTTACTTTGGTGACCCTCATTAAAAATTGTTCAACAATTTATTTTATACCTATAAATTGGTTTGCTGCGGTTTCAGAATGGGGTGGAAATTGCAAAACTTTAAAAATTGTTCTCCTGTGAAACCGCTTCTTCGAATTCCAAGATGTTCTATGGGTGACCCTCTACAAAATGGTTCAAGACATATTGATTGGGTGAAAAGGGTAGTCACCAAGTGGCATCAGAAAAGGGCTGGAATAATCGTCTGTTTTAGGGATAGAATTAAACAGAAATGTGACCCCCTACAATATTTGTACCAGCCTTTCAGACCGGTTTTAAAAGGTAGTCGCCAGGTGACATCAGAAAAGGGGTGAAAAGAAGAAATTACCCAATGACCCCCGTCTAGTCAAATACTTTTAAAAATCAACTGTAATTGCCAAATTATGCTGTTTAATTTTAAGTGTTTTTTCGTAAATAGGTAGCACCTATAGATATATTAATTGCGTAGTGATAACTTATAAATTGTGTACACTTAAATATAACATTTACACATTCAGAGACTTATAATTTTAATTTGTTACCTAGAATAAGTGGATTTTTTTTTTTTTTTTTTACTTTTGCTTATGTTTGCATTCGTAATTCAGTCTACAATTGTTTACACTATTTGTTTGGCGTACTGATTTGGTAGAAAATGTGTTCTCAGTCATTTATATCACGTGACTTCAAAATCTTACTTGAAACTATGTTCATATCGCTAACGTAACTCTACCAAAAAGGAGTTTTTGTTGTCGAGCTGAAAACAATATCCTGCATTTTCACATGTGCTCCACATATAGGTATATGTTAGGTATAAATGCAAAAGTATTTTTGTTTTTATTTAAAATAACGAAAGTCGCCTTGACTAGAAGACATACTATCTTGCAATGATTCACAGACTAATGAACAACGATTAAAACTTCAGGAAACTGTGCACAATAGGACTACACACGTTCTATTTCATCTTTATATTACCTGCCTGATGTAATTCAATGGTAAACCTGATATTTCCCGCGCATCAACGCGATAAATGTATCCAACAAGTTTTCGGTGCTAAAATACACGACTGTGACAGTTGTCACATGACCTTAAGTTTACAATATATTGTGCCGTACTGTACTGAACATTGAAACGACCTAAATTGGTGTTAGTTAGGCCTCGAAAGTATGGACCATGTTGATAAAACGGTCTTATTTTCCGACATAATTGCCGTCATAAGTATCTGTCCTAGCTAAGACGGTCTTAGTTAGGACCATATTGATAAAACGGGCCCCTGGTGAATACAAAGCAACGAGAAGTAAAGATCAAAATCACAAAATGTCATAATGCTCTCATTTTTATTGTATGTTCCTTAAATATACAGTTGTACATGTAATCATTCGCCTCAATAAATGTGTATCAAAATCAGCCGACTCCAATCTGAAAAAGAAATGAAACGAAAAAACATAAAACGAATATGCCTAGAAGCCGTCGCTTCATCAATTCCTCTCCATATATATATATATATATATATATATATGTTAATGCCTCCCTCTCACTATTTCTCTCTCTTTCTATTTCTCTCTCTCTCTCTCTCTCTCTCTCTCTTTGTCTGTCTATCTGTCTGTCTGTCTCTCTCTCTTTCTCTCTCTCTCTCTATCATTCCCTCTCTTGCTCTTGATATATTTCACGTTCTCTCTCTATTTCTCTTTCTCTGTGTCTCTCTCTGTCTAACTGTATTTCCGTAGGTGTGTCTCTGTATGTCTGTCTGTGGGTGTGTCTCTCTCTCGCACTCATTCCCCTTCTCCCTATCTCTCTCCTTCCCTGTCTTGCTATTGATATATCTCAAGTTCTCAATATATTTCCCTTTCTCTGTGTCTCTCTCTGTCTAACTGTAGTTATGTATGTGTCTCTCTGTATGTCTGTCTGTGTGTGTGTGTGTGTGTCTCTCTCGCACTCATTCCCCTCTCTCATACTTTCTCTCTCTCTCTCTCTCTCTCTCTCTCTCTCTCTCTCTCTCTCTCTCTCTCTCTCTCTCTCTCTCTCTCTCTGTCTCTCTCTCTCTCTCTGTCTCTCTCTCTCTCTCTTAAGATATATACTTACCAAGCCGATGCCCGAGGAGCCCGTGCAGAATCCACACAATGGACAGACATTGCAGATATTCGAACGTTTCAATACACCAGATTCGTAGCGAGTTCTCGCCTGATTAGCTGAAGTAAGATAATTGTGTAATATAGTTATTATGCAGATATGCATGCAGTAATCAGTACAGATAGATACGTGAACAATGAATTTATATAGGAGGAGTATATATAATCGAACTTTTTAATTATCGAAGTATATGGAGAACAGTAATGAACAAAAGCCGGCCTTGCAATTATGTAAATAGATACTTACTTCCTTAAAAATTGGAATCAAAACAGATTGTCTATTTTTATGTGTCGTGACTCAATCTTTATATATATGGTGCAAAGTCATGTAATGTTATAGAAAACCCTTGTGAAATAATTACATTAAACAATAACAAATAGATTCGGATATTTTCATAGGAGTACGGTAATTTTCAAGCTTATCAGTTCCCGACGCAATTCATTTTCACACGAAAAATGTACTTGTCGGAACAAACCACGGTATGTTTTGTCAGACATTTCCAAAGTTTTCGCGTCGGGTCCAATGCCTTTATCCACATTTTCCTTACTGTGTCGTCCTTGGGGAAGCTATGAAAGCTAACAACGTCCTTCGACATGTATAAACACTCCCTACCACACACTCTCTGGGCAGTTTCACGTTTTATTTCTCTTTAATTATTCCAAATATATCGATGCGTTCACGATTTACACTATCAACATAATGAGAGCCTGCATTTAATTCCCCATGATCACGTCACTTCCGGTATATTTTACGGAAATTGCCGATCTTTTTTGTTCGTTAATCTCGACCTGGCTTATTTTGAGCCCGGGTTTAAAATGCTTATTAAAGTTATTTTTTTGATATTTTACAAAGAAAATTCTTATCACATTAGGTTTTTATGACTTTTCTCTACATATTAATCGCGTATTTGAATGTCATTCTTGGTACCCTTTAATATTTTTTCTCTATTAACCTTATCCCATAAATGGACGCTTATGAACGCCTTCGCAACAGACGACTTTTGAAAAAGTTCTAATTTCGCAACAATGATTTTAACAAAATGTAATAATCATTCTTTCATTTCTAGAGGCTTACCTATTTTTTCCTAGATATTTTCGAATTCCTCTACTGTAAATGAAAGTTCATCAAATCAATAACTGAATATTATTGTGTTATTTTTTAGAATTTAGAAAGAAGGTGTACAGCATTGAAGTAATAAACACGAGCTTGGTTCATTACTATCGGTAAGAACAGGTTTCATGAATATTTTTTTTGAATTAAAGAGAAGTAGATGGAACAATATCGGTCTTATAATGAGAATTAGTAACAACCGACATGTGAAGAAAGTGTTAACATAGACACCACAAGAGATAAGGATGTAAGGAATGACCAACAGCCACCACTTGGAGAAGAGAGACATAACAGCAGAGATGAAAAAGCACCAAGGTCAATTCCACCAACCTTATTTATGTCTAAGTAATATCTAAATACTTAGAGGCATATTTCATCATTTTTGTTTCCATTATAAAAGTGCCAAACTATTTCAAAATTTAATAATTATTGATAGTCAGCAAGGTAACTATTTATGTCAACTTAATAATTGACTTAAATGCATTCCACCATTCATTTTGTTTACAAAATATTAGCTAAACAAAAAGTATTACTTAGCTCTACGTAATGATGGTATAATTGGACCCTAAAATCAACTAGACGGAATGGCACAATATATATCTGGTAAGAAGTCCGTTACGGATGATTGATATGTTTAAGAACATGATGAGAATTATGTAAGTCATAGTTAACTGGATATATCAACATTTTACAGTTAGGAATTTGAAATGTCTTATCACGGCAACAAAACAAGTTTCAACATCTTTGGGTTACAAACCAAGGATCGAACCAGAGACTTCCGGACCCAAATCTCCCACGCTAACCATTGGGCCAGGACGAATTCCTTAGGGAAATATAAAAATCATTATTTAACGTACTTGGCTCATAGTAATCATACACTGTAATATGACAGGCCTGGATCTTCACCACCGGGTCTTCTCTGTCCATCTTTACGTCGACGCAGACAGTTTGTCTAGGATAAATCTGAAATTATGAGGCAAAGACCACATACAAATCTGTAGCAGACTCTGCGTCATTCATGTATGTACACGTCGCATGTGGATGCTCAGCTCCTGAGCCACACGGGTGTATTACCATTTTCGATATCATTATTATATTTGTTTGTGTTTTTTTTGTCACCATTCTGATATCGTTTCTGGTCATTTTTCATGTCACTTTTAACGTCAATTTATAAAGTACGTTCTTGTACATCTATATTTAATTTCACTTTGATGGTGTTCATTATGTAACAATGTCACGGACATTTTCGTATTCAATTTTCTATTTAATTCAATTAATTTATTAAGTAATTAGTACATGATACTTCTAACAAATACAATGGAAAGCGAAACAAAGTCATGATATCAGACGAAGGCCTAAACAAATCATAACATGCAATACAACATCATATTCTCAACTCTTAGTTTTCACTCTTAAGAGGGAAACTATATATGATTACCTTAATCAAACAGTTCTTTACCATTGTCTCATACCAGCAAGTTTGACAATATATGTACATTCTGCCAAGTGAAAATAATATGTTTTCTCAACAGTTTTCGCAGTTCAGAATATATAGTCCAAATTAAAAGGAAATGCGTCGTATTCTCCTATCGGTGTATATTTGAGATATTCACAGTTTAAAATAGTTGTGTTTGTTGTCGATTATTCCAACACGATATTAACTTATTCCATGAATGTAATGGACGACATGTCTAACGTATACTTTGTGTTGTTTTATTACAAAACGTCTTGGGATAACCTTGTCAAAGACAAAAGGGCCTCTTTGGAACGCTAACCGTCGTCTGCCTTTTTCTAAGTAGAAAAGGGGGGCATTACTGAATAACTATTAACACAAGTATTGTGACTTAGTATATACATGCATATTGTTCTTAGTAACATGTGTATACAGTTTCATTTGAAAATGTAGAATAGTTTTTGAGTTATGAGTAAAGGTTTAAGTTTTGGGACGACGCAAACTTCGAAGACATTCGAGTTAAAAAAAAAACCTACCCCATCAAAGTACAGTGCCACTTGTCTCCCGTTTGTCTCGTGTCGTTTTATAACAGCCTGTGCTTTCAGTGTTTGGGTATCGGGTCCAAATCCAGTTGGTGTTTCAACCTCTGCTACAATCATTCCACTGTCTGAGGTGTCTTTCCAGCTATATATAGTTGTATACATATGGTGTAAATAGTTTATTTATCGTACGGTAGCTTCCATTGACAATTGATTCAAATATTTAATGAATTGTATATAAGTTTTAAGGATGAAATATTGTAATTAGTGTTCATAGATAAAATACTTTAAAAAATTGTGTAGATGAATAATTGTAATAAGTATTTATAGACAAAACATTGAAATAAGTATTCATAGACGAAATATTGAAATAATTATTCATAAATGAAATATTATCATAAGTATCCATATATATAATATTGTTGTTAATATTAATATTTTAATTAGAAGTCATAGATGAGATACTGTTTCTTATATTCATATATAAAATATTGTAACTAATTTGTATTCATAGATGAAATACTTTCATAAGTGATCATAAATGAATTATTTCAATTAAAATTCCAAGATGAAATAGTGTTATCAATATTCATAGATGAATATTTGTAATCAGTATCCATTATAGTAATATTATAATAAATATTCATAATTGAAATACTGTTATTAATATTCATTGATGAACTACTTTTATAAATATTCATAAATGAACTACTTTTATAAATATTCATAGATGAAATATTGTGATTAATATTCATTGATGAACTTCTTTTATAAATATTCATAGATGAAATATTGTAATCATTATTAACACAAGTGATATTGTAATGAGTATCGCTATATTATGTTCGTTCCTTTGGCAAGTTGTATTTACTTTGTTATTTCCATATATTGAATGATACATGGGGATGAACGCAAACTACCGTACACACAGTGTGATGGTCTATCGATATAATACACTTTGACATACATATGCGCATTTGCTATCTGGATAGTTTCTGCTAATCACACCTCCTGGTTTACAATGGATTTTAGCCGGTTTTTTTGTATGCAATTAACACATATGCATGTCATATCAAAAACACAATTGACTTACAATGATAAATATATTGAGAGTTCAATTCTACTATCAGAGTAGAAATAAAATCTTGTGTTATCTACTTTTTCTTCAGCTTGATATAAAAATGTTTCACAACGAATAGTTGAACATTTTTTAAAATGCATTGCTTTTGAATTCGTTTTAAAGCCCAGCATTCTGAGGGAGTTTGTTGCAGCCGTGTCAAATGCCAATTTCACAACTGATATAAGCAATTTATAAGCCAAAAATGGAAAAGATAATTATAATATATTTATTTATAAAAAAAAATATTCCCAGACTCGGAATCGAGCTATGGTCTCCCGCACAAGCGAATATTGTAACCGTTACCCTAGCCGAACATCGCAATTGAAACCAATTAGTTTATGAAATCATTAAAAATCGATAAACGAGCTAGCGAATTATTTATAATTGAAGCGTTTTATCTTTATAAAAAACAACTATCATTTATATAATTTGATTATCTTTTGGAATATATTTTATCACTGGGACTGGATTATCTTATTCCGTCTTCTAGGGTTTTTATGGTGAATATCGGTTGACAATCTGATGTATTTGAGCAGACATCAAGAATGAAATACTCTAGTACTTAGATTCATCATAGACGTTACCGGTGAAAGCGTCTTGTACATTTTATTCAGGATTTTTGAATGATCTGGCGCCTAGGTTATCTTACACATTTACCGTATATGTTATATTTTGTCAACTATTTATTATATTATCATTTCAATCATTTGATGTTTTGAGTATATATTTTATCATTAGGACATGATTGTCTGATTTTTTTTTGAGTCGGAATCAAAAGGCTGCCTTTACACCACTCCATTTACAATATTTAGGAATCACCAATAAACTTAACGCGCGATCAATTATGTTAAAAGCGTAGAAATACATTTTAATTTACAATTTTAAAAATCATACTTCTCAGATCTTTCTATTTGTTAAGCTATATCAAATCAAATCAAATTTCTGGTCGATATCCTACCAAGTTACCGCATTTTGATTTTCATACAAGAACTATTTTGCGGTTCGAAAAGTACAACATGGGTATTAGCTGGTAACAGCGCATTCATTATTAAAATAAGTTCCACAGATCATCCACATTCATTGACATTACATACGATCTGCAACTACCAAGACATCTCTCTGAACCCGAGATGGTGCTCAGAAACGGAGAGCTGATATAGACAAACAGATGTGAAGTAATTCAATGACGTTATTGTAAACCACTTGTCTAGATTTCAGTCTAAAAAATGATGAGTGTCTTCGGATTTTGCCTACTAACGCTTACTAACGAGCCCCTGGCTAAAAACAGTTACAGCTCCAATTAACCACCATCATAATGAAATAGACATACGTTATACAAACATGTACTGTGATAGAGTTGAGGGATTCCTTTGTAATACTGCTTGTTAAATCCAGTTTATTGGTAGAATAATCCCCAGCCACATAGTACGCCATTATAACCTGCGTGAAATTAACATTACAGGACATGATCTTTTTTTTAAACTTCATCATTTAAAGCTCATGGTTGATATACACATATAAAGAGGCAAAAATACCAATGTTATACTTAAAAAAGATAAAAAATATATTTAACTTAAGTAAGTCCAAAGTGTTAAGACTATTTCATATTTTATTCATGAAATCTATAAGTTTAAGATTGTTAATGGCAATAAGAACATAAAATATATCTAAAATAAAATGCAGTTTTTTTGGTAAAAAACGTAAGGTAGCTTCTAAACAACATGTAGTTAGTCAATTTATGAGCACATCCCGGTAAAATGTTAGGTCGATAAAAGCGTCGTCTACTTAAATTTATCTACATGTTTTAGTCAAATTTAAATAATACCGCGGTAACACATGAAAGTCCCTGTCGTTAAAAGCGTCGTTTACTGAACTTCAACTACATGCTTTGAGTCAAATTTGAATATGCCATCGGTAAAAATGCAATTCCCTGATGTTTAAAAGCATTGTCTACTAAACTATATGTACTTTGTAAAGTCTAAATACAGCCCTGTAAAAAATGAAAATCTATGTTGTTAGAAGTTGCATGTTCTTAGTCAAATTCGAACACATGCCCGGTAAAAGAAGAAATGCCTGGTAGTCAAAGACATTGCCTACTCAACTATATAGGACAAGAAGCTTACGTCTACAACTGCAACTCCTTCGCCACTTCCTTGTAGTAGAACGTTTGATGAAGAATCCGGTAGCTGTAACAGAACAATACAAAAATGATATCCAATAATGTTACACGAAAATAAAAAGATACTTTATTATAATCGATACATTTCACGTAATGAAGAGTAATCAGTATGTCAGTGTCAAACCTTTTTTAACTAACAACCAATCTGCAACTGACGAATGTGAAAACAACAAATTCAGAATGTGGTAAATTCTTTAATAAAAGAAATATTGATTTGTTAAAGACCGTTTAACATAATGTGGCACACTGTCTTTAAAAGGACGTATATTGCAGAAAAGTCAGAAAGGCTTTACCAATTCAAAAACTGATCAGCTAGAATGGTTGAATCGTCAAGATCACGGAAAAATCATTAACTACGGAAGCATATGTGCTTCCAACAATCGATTCTGAATCATATACATATATAATGCTATGTGACATCTGTTAAGTATGTTAACGATTTGTAAATACCATAATTACGTTACGATTTTCGTCTATTTTCAGCCCACAAGGTATTTGATTGAAGCATGAAACTTTAAGGTAAGACATATAGAAAGCATAATGTAGGCTTATATGCTTTCTCTTGATTTGATCTAAATTTAACAGTTTTTCTTTGTAAAGATAATCGTATCATCGAAACAAAAGTTCTGTAGATATGCGTGTGTATATGAAATTCAAGTGATTCTAAACATAAAAAAAGACCGTAAAGTGCGCTACTTTCTATCCGCTCTATATCTTGTGTTGTGGAATACTGGTTCGGAAGAGCAGGGAACACGACATAATTGACAAACTGCTGAAAACGACGGTAGTCTAACACATATCAATCAAGAACAATATATAGGATTCTACCTCGAATTCGTAAACAACGTTCAGCGTAGACTTGGTGATGGAGTGCATGTGGTTAAAAACGCCACTAGATGCATTGAATGTGACGCTATATGACGACGGAGGGTTTGCAGCGACGGATGAATACGCTGCAAGGGCTTGCAGGCATATCACCGTATCCTGAAATGATCGGAAGTAGCTAGATATTAAAATAACATATGCAATCAGAAATCATACACTTTAGAAACATATTAATAGTGTACAAACAATATACCAACCAGCCAGATGATGGCTTACCTGTCACTGTGCAAAGATTACAACGTCAT
The DNA here is from genome assembly GCA_031761405.1 of Serripes groenlandicus. Classification (NCBI taxonomy): domain Eukaryota; kingdom Metazoa; phylum Mollusca; class Bivalvia; order Cardiida; family Cardiidae; genus Serripes; species Serripes groenlandicus. The sequence goes on from JASEVX010000010.1 coordinate 28,951,914, forward strand.
GCTTTCCATGATCACAATACAACAGTTGTTATCATATTTCATTGCAGTTGGTATTGCTTTCTTTAATTTTTATTAAATAGTAGTATTGTATATATTACATGAAAGTACAATACTCATTGTTCATCTTTCAGCGACTTGAACTGCATTTGCAAGCGATGCACACTCTTTAGTAATTCTTGAATCTTTCGGCAATTCAATTGCTTTGAATACACAAGTACTTATGATCAAACATCTAGTACGGATTCTGAGATGTTCCATCACCATATCAACCTATATGTAAATATACCAAGAATTATCTATAACATTTAATTTCAATAATCACCTGTCTAAGCAGTGTTATTAAGCATTATCTTCTCTAGACTAACCATTCCCAGAAACAAAACACAAATCAGCAGCAGACGACTTTGAATACATCAACTTAAATATATGAAAGCCCTCTTTTAATGATAGAAACATTGAACAAAGTTGAAAACAATTTCTCCTGTTGCCATAAAGCATCTATAAGCATCTGGGTAAAACTTAAATTAAATGGCATTGGAAATAACGTGCATTAATATACGTTTAAATGTCCTCATATGTTTTGTCTGACAACAATATTACACTAATCTGAAAAAATGCTCGCTTGCATTATATATTTAAGAAGCGTAAACCGTGTGACCGACTCTGAGTATAAACCGTAGCAACACAAAAAATAATAATTTTGTTTGTATGGCGTTTTGCGCCGCTTTAAACATTTTGTCAGTTATATCACGGCGTTTCCTGGATAAATTACCAGTACCTTCGGTTATTATAGTATGCTTACCCAAAGAAAGTGAGCTCAAAGGAGACCTATCCATTACTTCCAGATTAGCAGTACCATTTTTAAAGACTTTGGCATGGCCCGGTTGCGGATCGACCCGCAACCAAAATATGCGAATGCGCTAATACTAATAAGCCGAGGAGGTAAGTCAATACTTATCATAATAATGTACACTATATATGTCATGACATTTTCGATTATTATAGTGTTTCCTTTGTTAGATTACATGCTTGGATTTGGAGGATCAATACAACATGGACGTGAATTCATGAATAAATAAGATAAATGAATTAAACAAATCAATAAGATGAATGAATTAATCAAATCTATAAGACGAATCAATTAATCAAATCAATAAGATGAATGAATTAATCAAATAAATTAATCAATTATGATGACGCAGCATTATACAAGTGTATTCGAATAAACACGTGGATTGTCTTCTATTATAACAATAAGTGAAAGCGTGACGGACGAACGGACGGACAGAAGGGCTGGACAGACGAATAGACGACGACAATTGATCTCCTTTTGTCTCTATGCCACGACAGGACACACCAACAATATCATCAAAAGAACCTGTGTTGACTGGTAGCCTCCTGTTGGATTTCTTTGTCCAACGAGCCATTTAACAATAGGAAATGCATCTCCAAATTTTCCCATTTCCATATATGTTAATAAGGCATAGGCAGTGGCCTCAATGTCTGCTGAGAGTACACGAGTCGAAAGCTGTTGAGACGCAGTTCGCATTGTGATCGGTTCTTTTGCAACCCAATACATCTTTTCTCCTAAATTAAATATATAGAAAGATATATGAATACTTATTGAGAGGAATGCGAAAACTAAAAGAGAGGAGTATGAAATCTTACGGCGTGATATTCGAAAAACTTATGGTGTAAATCATATCTAAATTATGTTGAGCACTGACAGTGGTGCAAATGTTAATATTTTCTGTTAGCCCTAATATATTATGACATTGCTTTTACCATCAATTGAAGATGCTTGCTTCAGTTTTGTATAACATGCTGTTTGCTTCCCGCTCCCGGACTTCGCAAGGGCGTAGCACACAATACATAATGCGTACATATCTCTGATGCTGTTCAGTTGACCTTCTAGGTATTCTTTACCTTTCCTTATTGAAAGGTTCATTGTGTTTGTCTAAAATAAAAACCAATTGTCGTATAAATACTTTTTAATCGTAGAGATAATTTGGACAAAATGATGTCGAGTGAAAGAATGGTTTGTGCCAGAGTTAAACATGTCATCAACAATGGTGTTTCAATTTGCTGCACATCTCGAGTTCAAAAGTTATTAAATTTTATCAGGATGCAATGGAATTAGAAAAAGAACAACAGCAGTGCAACGTAGCAGGTCCTTTTCTTTATCTTAAAATCCAAGAAACTTGGAAGAGAAACACTAAATTCATACACATATCAGCTTTAGAAAAAAACTTGCTTAAACTAATTAATAAATAAAGTTCTCACAATTTATATTAATAACCATTGATGTCTGATACTTTGATACTCAGCCAGTACTCGAACGATATGCGGATGTCCCATATTTTGACCCTACTGTCATGGGATAAAATCCAAAACGTTTAGCTAACGATATTGAAGCACTTCCATCTGCGAGATTATGTGTTATATTTTTGATCAGCTGGTATCATTTATTTATACCGAACCCTCGGATCACATGATCGGATCCCTACCTGCGGTGGCCCGGGACCTCTGCTCTGCTAACGCTTTAGGAAGACCATACGACTCTACCCGTATACGAGCCACTAGCTATACTTTGTGTTTTATTAAATGGAACCCTATACTTCATTAAGCTGTTTTGACTATTATTCGGAATATGTAATTTAGACAATAAACTTACAGCTACTCCTGTGACTTGTCTATTCTCCAGAAGTGATATTAAAATGAAGGCTGTCAATGTCAAACGAGACGATGTACCAGCCTGTTAAAAAAAAAATGAACGAAGCTACAACAACCAACCAATTTGTAATTATAACTTGCCTGTGTACCGATGCTAAAGGATCCAACAACGCCGTTGATTTATGTTTTGTAGAATTTCACAAAAGCATCACATATTTATTTGTTCTTCGTGTAAAAATAGTAATTGAATACAAGAGGGAATCATATACGTTACATTTTTAGTGTGTAATTAAGACTTTTCTTTTAACGTTTTCACCGTTTTAAATATTTATTAAAACATCAATCGTTTATAATAAAAATAAATTCATAACTATTATTAAGTTATACATGTCATATTAAGTCATTTAAAGCAATGAAAACCGATCAAATACGAGCTTCGATTAATGACTTTGACGTAATCATCGTTTTTTATTCTAGAAATCAAATATGTTAAACGTACAGACACGATCCGATACTTTCATTATCTATAATATATATCATATATACCTATACCACGGTCTGAAGGCACAACAACATTATGCAAAATAACCATTATGGTTGCGTTTATTAACAAAATAAACACTTTGTGTGCAATACGATTATAGCACATATATACCTGCATTTGTGTGTGTATAATACGGCCTGGTTCATAAAATGACCCATCTGGTACTTGGTTCTTCAACAGCCAGGTCAGAGCATCAGCTATTATTGATTCATCTATCTTTATTAAACCATCCGCTTGGCGAAAACATTTGATAACAAACGCTGTAAGCCTGAATTGATAAAACAGTTGAGTTTGTAGTCATTTTCTCTGCTTAGAGGCACGCCGAATAACTATGAGGTTACTCAAATTTATCATTCCATAATTAAGTTTGTTAATTCGTTTTTAGAATGCAAGATTATCATTTACCTGTAAGCCATAACCCTTACACACATCATTGAGCTAAATACTTTTTTAAGCTCTAATTCGGACATTTGTTATAAAAATCTACTTTTCTATAATTAAATTTCGTTCAGATTATATTTCAGCTATATTGGTACACGAGCACAATTCCGTCATTTTGTTTAAGTAGAAATAGAAACTTTTCTCATTGTTCAAATTAAGTGGAAAGACGAGAGAGAATCACACATACAGATAGTTACAAAGATGCAAAGTTGTACTATTAAATTAAAAATTACCATGAGCTTCCCGACGAGTCTCTGTTCCCGAAAGCGCTGAATGATCCATCAAAGTGCTGATACGTCAATTCACGTTGCAAACCTTGAGCCCAAAAATGTTTTATTTGAATCGAAGATTTGCAAACGTAGAAATACAAATGTTTGACTTGAGTCATTAAATGTTCTTTAATGATGATAGCGTCACTTTACTAATTCAGAGTCAAAAATGCTTTATTTGAAACATACACAGTGTTTTAATAGTATTAACATGTCATTACAGACTTTGAGCCAAAAGATGTTTTACTTGACGCATGCATATATTTTAATAGTTTTAATCCTATAGATCCAAAAACGTGTTTTTCATTAATCATACAATGCGTTTGAAAACAATTAATAAAGGTTACGCACATTTTTAGACATAGATACCAAATTATTAAACTTGAATCTTTACAACGTGTGTTTAGTGGTGTTTTTTGATAATATAACGTCATTCAGTTATATTATATCTTGTCGTTTCCTCGATAAATAACTAATACTACCTGTGCTCATGCATACATCATTTTAATAGTCATAATGTTATCCCCGTAGATCTTGGCGGGAAGCAGTAACTACGATTTCTAAACGTAGCTGGTGTGACCAGACAACAGATCGAACTCTTGTCTCATATTCCCTAGTCAAACGCGCTTATCACTGCAAAATGTGGTCGGTAGAATCATATGACCTCGACGTTTCATTGCGAGTTACACAGTTTAACTGTAACATTTATAAACGTATTACTTTTTAGTAAGATATGCCTATTTAGTTAAAACAATTGAGAAATGTTCACCTACCAGATTTTAAAACATCGGTAGCTTTACGTTCAATATACTTTGTCAGTTTCCCAACCGACTTTAAATATTTTGTGATGTAAATGTCTGGAGCAAAATTCAGCATGGTCTGTTCACCGCATCCAAACGGCATTCGAATAAGGTTTTGCAAACCGTCTATACTTGATACCATGAAGTTTCCTGTAAGGTTATAGACACGGTCTTAAGATGTAAGAAATAAAACGATCTTCGATTAATGACTTTGACGTAATCATCGGTTTTTATTCTAGAAATCAAATATGTTATTATGGATGCTCCAATCAAAGACTTGTGAAGCCTGTGTCGCTAGCACAGAAAAAGGCCATCCACGCCATCTGACCGGGATCTATTATGTTGACTGCCGAACTCAACATCTTTATCTTTGTATTCTTTATCTTGGCAATGAACTGTTCCAAATGCCAAACTAGACAAGTCTATTTCTCAAAACAAATTGGTATTGTAATGATTGATATGTGTCGCAATACCTGTTATTCTGACTTTACTCGATTTTGTTCCACTGACTAAATTTGGGGGATCTGTTAGAAGAAATTCCTGTGCAAATATTGACGACGAAGAAACAGATACAAGCTGTGCTTCGTTGTTCTCTTTTCTAACACCGGATGGCTGAAATGAGATTTACACGTATGATTGAAAATAAAGTGTGCCTCATAATGTAAAATGGTGTGAACAATCAAAGCACTGGAATGTTACGACAGGGATTGGAATAATTGAAACTAGCAAGAATATGACAGTGTGATATTCAAATGTGTCCGACATCAAAATTAACGAACTACAGACTGAGCAGTTTCAATTCGTAAGTTCGATATTGTCGAGCTATTTTAAAACCACGGTTTTATTAAGAGTGGAATTCAAGTAATTTATAAATCGCAAATTGTCAGTGATTCTAGCAATTATGTTCATTGTTTATAAAAGGTGTCGCGTGATTGTACACTACCGCACTGATACTAAACACATATTCTAAGCATCGTTGACAATGTGACATCGTCATGTTTAGCTACAAGGATACGTTCCAAAACCATACACCATTATTTGAAATGAATGTGTCATGTTAATGGTCGACTTAAACGTTATCCTAGACATCATTACATTGTAGGGGGGGGGGGGGGGGGGGGGGGGGGGTGGTGGAAGGGGTGACAGTTTATTATTTCAACGTGATTGTTTTTAGTGCAACGTGATAATCATTCCGTTATAGTACAATTTCTAACCTAGTTTAAATCGTGCAAAAATGTTACCTTGTTGCATGTATGTGTATTTCAAAACTGTCTATTCTTTTATCTGGTATTGTTCAAGATTACGGTAAAATTCACAGCTGTATAAAAGTGACATATTCAACGTTTGATATTGTGACTATGGGAAAGAGTAGTAACTTCACTAACATTTTGCATCAGTTAAACCATTACAAGTTATTTTTACCTCGACATTTACCTCGTTTCATATTACAACCAGCAAATGACATACAAATTTATTTGAAAAAATACAACGAAAAACGAATGATATGAAATATATTGTAAAATAAAGGCTACTATTTAGGGAAAGATAAACCTACCATAACTGTAACGTTCTTTTTCATATGATCTGTCACCGAGTTGGAAAAAAATCCTGCTTTAGCAACAACGTCAATTTCTATTGGACCTGTGGCGTTAGGAGTGATGTGTACAAACGTGGTATGTCCCCGACCAGGTTGAACCTGTGATAATCAAAATCATTACTAGTAATAGAGAATCAATCATCAATAGATCAATCTTTATTTCCACCAAATTAAATAGTTCATTATTTTATATAAACAGTGAAACAATTCAATACGAAATAGAGATAAAACGAACAGAGATTCAAATGTTAAGGCACAAACGATTCACATTACATAATCAGGTTTACCTCTTTTACATCAAATTATGGCATGTTGGGTTTTAAATCGGGATGACACAAAGTAAATGTTAAGCTAAACCATTTTAACTAAAACTGTATCTGATAAAGAATTACAAATTTAATCACATAAGTAATCAACAGAAAATATGTCTGCGAAAACTGGATAATAACAGAAAAGGGACCGGACCAAAAATGCATTCAGAGACAAAATAGTTAAGGAATGTATGTTAGAAACTCCAAAGAAAGCTCGATCAAGTAACGTTTCTTGTGTACTGCACATATGTAGATCACAAGCTGACTACAAACACAGTTTTAAATTGACCATTGTAAATTAAATTCAAAATTTGACAAAAACAAACAAACAATGGAGATAGTTAAAAACAATCAACAAGCTTGGGTTATGTTCTTGTATTGTTCCATTCTGCCAAACATATACTATTTTATGAACAATAAACGCAAAGTGTGATAAACAAACAGCCCGACAGACAAACGACAATGGACCCATATGTGTCTGTCTGCCTTATACTTAAAAGTAATTGATTAAAGATCAATGAATAATTATTTGGCTTGTCTCGTTTTCAATACAGGAACTTTAAGATTATTATTTTATTGAAAGAAAACTTCCGCATAATTCAATCATAAAACATAGATAGTCGTGTATGAAGGGGTACGAACAATGATAAGGGTAACAGTATGTTACTTTATTTTCCTTTACACATTTACTACATACAACATAACACATAAACTGTTTTAAATTAACAGAAAAGATTTTGTTTTGGGTTTTAAGCACAAACATCTTCAAATAAGGAAAAAGAAAATGCACCAGACTATCAGCTCTAATTTACCTTAAACTGGACACTTTACACATTAATGTTTCTGTGTTTACATACGACGTTAAACCTTGCATGGAAGTTAGTCGATATCGCGTTACTCCACTTAATGAATTATAAATTTCTATGTGTTTATGTGCCTGCATAAATGTAACGTATATCCTTTTGTAAAAAAAAAATATTGGATTTTTTCGGCTGGATATTTATTTATTCAAGTGGGAAAGCAAAAAGAAGGCTTAAACTCGGATCGTTCCGCCAATACTGAGTACAATTACATGTATGTGACTCGAGTGTCTCGGGCATCTAACGGAATTCATCAAATTGCGTTTAACATGCAAATTATCTACTGAATCAAATGCATAAATAAATGTTTTTCAAGAAGCACATTATTCACACATGGCATTTGTCTATGTTGAGTATTCAATAATAATTGGTGTACTATTTTTTGAAGCGCGCACATTTTGTTGGTGAACGGTCAACAACGGTTTAATTTAACGATCGCAATAGTTCGTTTTATTGCTAGAACACTTTTTTAAATAGTTGAAGGTGCACACACTTGTTTTCCATATGCAATATTGCAAAATTTCAAAGTTCACATATCAAGACACAGCAGCTTCCCAGTATTTCAATTTCACGAGCAAAATATTGGCTAGAATATCAAGGTTCGTTATATGTCAATTCCGAAACTAAACTTACTCTGTCAACATTTGTGATTTTCAAATTTACCATGGAGGTGAATAAACTCGTGATACCGACCACATGGAAGGGCTTATGTTTTGTATGAAATTGCATGTTTTTTTTTATTTTGCTTTTAAATATTGGGGAAAAAATACTAACATTTATTTTTACGAAAAGCATTCTTCGGAGAGTTCGGGACATTCCCTAAAACAAATCTGTACTTACATATTTGGATGTTTAACCAAACCAATCACATGAAGCATTGCCTTATAGCCTAACATATTAATTGATTCAATAATAAGGTTGTATATAAAGAGATTAAGGATGCTCCGATAAAGCAGTTTGATTAATATTATAAAAGTTACTATACTTACAACGGTGGCAGCAGGTATAGCGCTGTTTGGCTTGTCTGATGTCACAATTTGAAGGAAGACCTTAATGAGATAACAGTCGACTCGGCATAACTCGAAGTCGAACATGACTTCGAGTTAACGAGATGTTAGAGTGATCCATAGTTTTATGCATGAATTTATAGCTTCGTACACCTATTATTCTTGAATGTAATATAAAAAAGTAAGCCAGTGATCAATACATAACAGAAAAACAGCATTTGTGATTGCTTGTCTGAGCAATCAGAACTACCGTTATACGCTGTTCAAACGTCAAGTCTGTACCGGAAATTGGCTAGTGTCAAATTATTTATCTTAATTATCACGAGTCTACTGTAGTTAGATGCGTTAACTCTTGACTATCCATTGCTCAAAGGCACCAGGATATGCTTCGGATTATATATGTATATATAAAGCGCATTTTAATTCCTGATGAAACTATTAGTATCGTTGAATCTCTAGTATATTGAACAAGTCTGTTGCTCAAACTGGTGGTAAATAAGAATGATTCGGCATAGTTTATAAGATAAGATTAGATAAAATACAGTTATAGTGATATGTATAATTACGAAACACAACTTCAATACAAATCAGCATACTCGACCTTATGGGCCTCTATGCCAAATGAAAATGAACTCCTTACACAACCAACTCATATCTACTCTGTTGCATGTACCACATTTCTGTTTGTTTATTTAGACTATGTGAAGATGTAGTCAATTGTCTGTGTAAAAGTTGTGTGACGAAATCATGCGAGAGAGCCAGGATGGTTTTGTTAACAGGCTGCCATGACATAACTGTAATATAATTGTAAATTGCGTTAAATCGCCATCCAATCAACATATGTTTACCTGTTGCATTGAACTTAAGTAATTGAAAACGGTTATCTGAAGTAGAAACTCTTCCCCAAGAATGATTGAGTCTGGTAGGTCCATCGTCACGAAAAACTCTTTCTTCACAGTAATCTAAATTAAAAGGAAGACGTCGACAAACATACAGGATTAATTATCATAGATATTTAAATGCTAAAATGGAAAAAATTATATTTATAATACATGTACGTTAAAAGTGTATGTGTACCTCAATTCATTGAACGTAATTAATATATTAACAGCACTATTTGCACCCGAGAGAAAAATAAACATTTTGTTCTGTAAATTCAAAAACTATAAATGGCAAAATTAATATTTCAAATATCTTTGGCGTGTATTTTATTATTTGACAATGAACAGTTGTGTATCATTTGCGACCCATTTTAATACCAAAACGATACAACCACTAATGTTCATAAAGAAAATAAACATGAAAATTCCTACCTTCGGTTTTAATTCCGATATGCCAAAGCCGGAGGTTGGATTGGTTGCGAACACAGACGTTACCCAAGATGTCATAGAATCCGGGACTTTTAATGCAATTGACTCCTTGCCTGATGAGCTGTAATGGGAATGTGATAAACGAATTGTTCTTTGATTGTGATACAACACTATTTAAGTCAGGTGTGCACATGTGTGTACTCTGGTTTGATATACATGTACAATGCTTTATAAACTACTGAACAAAAATGCGCATTTATGAAATGTTTCAATTCTATGATATTAAATACCTTTATAGTTAGTTCAGTTATTTATATTTTACTTCTCGTGAAATACATTCTATGTCATGGCGATTGTAATGTGTCAATCTTATATGTAGCATTGTGTTAGCAAAGTTGCCTTATTGTGATAAAGTGGTTTTATTGTACAATAATAAGACATGCAACTCAATGACTATGTTTCATTTCACTCTTAAAATAATAAAGGTACTATTTCCTTAAAGACATATTTTTTGCAATAAATGACTTGAACGTATCGTTAGGTATCTCAATCCTTCAAACAATAGACGATTTTATATACGTTAATACGAAATATAGTTAAATGCTCAGAAAAATGAAATTACAGTTTAGTGAGACAAGTATTACTATGATGTGTGACAATGTAAGGTAAAATTCTAAAATACGATTCAATAAACATTTTATGCGTCGGTGCAGTCAAGCGTCGGCTCGGTAAGAATATATTGTTACGAGGTTTATAATTCTAATAAACACCTTACACAATACTATACACAAAGTTACACAATTACATACATTTCTTTGATTAACTTACAGAATTATAAACGTTGCCTTGATAAACGTGAATACATGTATACACAATCCCTTGTTACACTTACACAGTTATATACATTCCCTTGATACACTTACACCATTATAAACAATTCCTTAATACACATACACAATTAAATACATTCCATTGAGACACTTACACAATCATAAATATTCCCTTGATACACTAACACAATTATATACATTTCCTTGATTAACTTACACAATCATATACATTTTTGTCATACACTTATACAGTAATATACATTTCCTTGATACACTTACATAGTTATATGAATTTCCTTGATGCACTAACACAATTATATACATTCCCGTGATACACTTACACAATCATATACATTTCCTTGATCCACTTACATAGTTATATACATTTCCTTGATACACGAATGCACTTATAGACATCCCCTTGATACACGTACACAATCACATACATGTACATGCCTTTGATATACTTTTACAGTTATATACATTTCCTTAATACACTTACACAGTTATATACACTTCCTTGATACACTAACTAAATAACATGCATTTCTTTTATACACTTACACAGTTATAAACATTTCCTTAATACACTTACACAGTTATATACATACCCTTGATACATTTTCACAAACATATACATTACCTTGAGCCACTTACACAATTATAAACATTCCCCTGATACACTTTACATACTTATAAACATTCCCTTGATACACTTACACAATCATATACATTTCCTTGATACACTTATACAGTTATATACATTTCCTTGATACACTTACATAGTTATATATATTTCCTAGATACACTCACACAATTATATACATTTCCTTGTTACACTTAGACAATCATATACATTCCCTCGATACACTTACACAGTTGTATACATTTCCTCGATACACTTACATAGTTATATTCATTCCCTTGATACACAATTATATACATTCCCTTGATACACTTACACAATCACATACATTCCCTTGATACACTTACATATTTAAAAACATTCCCTTGATACACTTACATACTCATATGCATTCCTTTGATTCATTTACATAATCATTAACATTCCCTTAATACACTTACAAAGTTATATACATTTCTTTAATACACTTACACAGTTATATACATTACCTTGATACACTTACACAATTAAATACATTCCCTTGATACACTTACACATTTTATACATTCCCTTGATACACCTACGCAATTGTATACATTCCCTTGAATCATTTACACAATTATATACAATTTTTACACTTCTTAGATAAATATACGCAATTTATACATTTCTTAGATAAACTTATACACTTATTTACGTTCTCTTCTTAAATGTATACAATTACATACATTCCCTTGAGAAACTAACACAATTATATACATTTCCCAGATAAACCTACGAAAAATTAAACTTCTCCTTGATACGTATAACATTTCTTAGATACATGTACCCATCATATACATTTCCTCGATAACGGTACACAAATGCAATGTACAAATATACATTCTTTTGATAAACTTACCCAATCAAATATTCATTCCACAGCCATGTTTCGGGAAACTTGCTTCTGATGATATCCATCGAATAAATAGCTTTAATATATAATGAAGAATATCAAATGGCGAAGATATGTTTATTCACGTCAAGATTTAACCGTATCTGGTGACTCATTTGTTATACACGCTTCACCCATAGTACAGTATGTACTCCAATTTTTGGTAAGGATTTGTTTTTCATTTGCTTCGTTTATTAAAAGTTTTAACAAGTTTTCAGTTATATCGCTGCAATGAATTATTTTTGAATTGTGCGATGTCTATTTCCGAGATATCAAACCTTGTACACGATCAAGGATAACACTGAACTCGGCCCATAACGTTGATTACAGTTGGGGATTTTCTGTTCTTTAACACTCAACATTGTCTGTTACTTTATATTTCCTGGTAATATAATTATCACGGAACTTCATAAATGTTTCTGTATTTTCATTTCCAATCAATAGTTTAGCATAACAAACAAATCTGTTTCTACGTTTTTTAATACAAGATGAGTTTTATAAGTTTCAAGTTTGTGTCCTTAACCTGTTCTTGTTATAATTGTATACCAGTAATTATGTTTTGTTATATTTAAATAAAATTACTTAAAGATAACAGTTCACATTTACTCGTGTTTAAAAAAACTAGGAATCGATGTGCTGTTTAATAATAGACAGTTTTATTTCCGAACTTTCTAAGATCATGTGAATACCCATGGAAGGTTTGATATTAGGACACCGTGTCTTTAAATTCAAGCTCTTACGTGTCGTTATATTCAGGCTCTAACGTGTCATTCTATTCCAGCTCTAATGCATCGTTTAACTATCATTCGAACGGTTAATGTGATTTGTATTGTTATTGCCTTTTTCAAATTAAGACAAATGAAAAGGCTAGTATATATAAAAGATAATCAGCCTTTCATCTCGTCAGTTCAAAACAAAATGTTGACGTACCTGGACCAGGTCCTCTGGCTGAAATGAAACAAATTGTTTAAATGAGCTAATACCTTTGTTCACATTCTCAATATGAATAAATATCATTACTCCACATACCATCTTGGTGAACAAAATAAATGCGTAACAAAATAAATGCATAACAAAATAAAAACTTCTAGAATATATAAATCTTCATAGGTAAAGGGTTGCAGTTATCTTACTTATTCCTAAAAGGTGTTAACCCTTCGATTTCATACAAAGCTGGCTACAAAGAATTGACTCTGTTTGGAAATTAAGCGGAGCAGAAAAGATAGAATAACTGCTTTCTAAATAGTAATATCTTGACTCAAATGCAATATTAATTGATGATTAACGCTTCAACTAACATAAGTTTCCTCGCACCAGTACTACACGTACTATTATTCACAAGCAACCCGCCACCTTATATTATATACTATCAATCCCTTTGTTCGAGGACGTATGATACGTCACGTAGGTCGCATGACAAAAACTGGTTCGGAAATGACTGCCGCTGCAAACAGAAAAAAATCCTTCAATCTAAAAAGTACTACAATAAAAATAAAAAAACACGAAGTTCGTCATTTTTAAAGTCTGCAAGTAAGAACTACAAACATAGTATGAACACATATATTAACAAACATAAACGAAATCTACAGAACGATTTCTTCGCGATCCATAAAAACGAAAAGAAATATACCGGAAAGTGATAAATTTGACTAACCGAATATCAATAAATTCTATGATCACTTCAAAGAAATAAATATTAATCCATAGTATTTCTGACAACATTTACGATGACGATGATTTTGCACCTACCCTTCAAATAAACGATCTCTTTGCTAAGAAAGATATTCTTTGTCATACAAATTTATAAGAAAGGTCTTTATTAAGACACCTCAAACTAAAGACCAATCACACTGTTATATTTCTTGTCTAAATTGCTAACCTCCATACTGAATACGAGAATTGCTACATTCTTAAAGGAATATGATTTATTAAATGAAAATCAAGCCGGATCTAGGCCCGGATACTCGACACCTCTTCACGTATTTCTTATCCATAGTCTTATTGAAATCATAAGACATAAAAGAAAAAACTATTCAGTGCATTCATAGATTTTGCAGTAGCGTTTGATTCTGTCTGGAGAGATTGGTTATGGCAAAAAATACTCACTTCTTTCATCAATGAAAAGTTGTTTAGGATCATATACAATATGCATTATAACATAAAATCCCGTATCTTTGTAAATGGGCAATCTACAAACGTTTTTCCTTGTGAATGTGTACTTCGCCAAGGTGAAAATGTGTCACTTTTGCTGTTCTCATTATTTCTAAGTGATTTTCAACAATCCCTGGTATTTTCAGGTGCAATTATAATATATCTACAGTTTGGCACACACCAACAATGGCTTAAATTACTCATCCTCCTTTGTGCGGACGATACCTCGATTGTCTCTGACGATGACAATGATTTTCAAAATGCTCTCAATAAGTTCTCAGACTACTGCAAATTATGGAAACTGAAAGTCAATCTAAATAAAGTTATTGCGCATGTGTTCGGAGCACGAAACACAAATAAGTTCCATTTCTATTTAAACGAAACAGAAATAAATATAACTGACAAGTATAAATACCTTGGTATATATTTAACAAGTAACGGGTCCTTCTTAACTGCTAGAAAATATCTCACAGAGCAAGCCAATGCAAGCAAAAAGCAATGAATCTTCTGTATTGCCATATCTATAACTTAGATCTCCCTGTTGAACTCCAAAATAAATTGTTTGAACAAACTATTATCCCTATTTACCAATGACTGCGAAGTATGGGATTCGAAAACATAGAAATAAGGAATGTAGTCTACAAATCCTTCTTAAAGAAAATATGTAAAGCAGGGAAAGGTACTCCAACTTATATGCTCTTCGTAGAATTAGGCATAACACCTTTTGTTGTCATAGTCATAGTTAATAGACGTATGATAGGTTTTTTTTTTTAAATAGACTCTTAATTGGTCCAAAAACTAAATTAGCTTCTCAAATATATCATTCAAACTTCTCTGAAATTAGCAAACTAGATATTTGCTTATTTCAATCTTTGGTCACTATAAAAGCAATTAAATACTTGGTTAAACGTATATTACTTGATCAAAAAATAAAAATTGAACTTAAGTATGCAACATTATAACAAAAGCATCAGCTATTCATATTTTAAATCAGAATATAAAAATCGATTTATTCATAAACAATCTTTCGCTTTCGAACTTCAAATTCCAGGATTCCCATTGAAATTGGCCGATAGAATCATACGCCAGTACATGAATGTATATGTAACTATTGCAACTATAACCAAGTTGGTTCTGATTTTTTTTTAGCTCATGTCAAGTTTATACTTTGGCAATGAGCGATCTAAATTTGTTAGAAGGATGTACCTGTGAAATTCTCCTCAATCATTTACAAATTTATTAAATACAGATTTTCTTGCTGAATTAAGGGATCTTGCGAAGTTAATGCTTATCATTATGAATACATTTCGTTCCGTATCAGTATGATGATAATAATAATAATAATAAAATCAAAAAAATCTCGGTTGGCACATGCAAAGAACATGAAGAATCCATGAAAAGCTCAAAGACTGCCATGCTTTCCTTCTGTTATTTTCAATATTTTGTCGTCATTTGTTCTAATGTTTCTTTACTAAGACCACAGACTATTTATTCAATAGTTTTTATAAAAATTACTTCAAAATAATTTAACACTGTGTAGGCTCTCCCCTTTGTTCTAAGATAGATACATTGCAGTTTTATATTTCCAAATATTTATACATGCTATGTATAATGAGTACTAAAATGTTGAATTATGAGTATTGAAATGCTGAAATTGAAATTAAATTGACTTTTGCTAACGTTTCTTTCCTAATTAAGCAAGACCACATATTAGTTTGTCAATAGTCTTATATAATGACATCAAAATACTTTACACTGTGTAGGCTTTCCCAATTGTTATAAAATTGATACATTGCTGTTTTATGTTTCCCAATATTTATACATGCTATTGTATATTGAGTAATAAAATGTGGAAATTGAAATTGAATTGACTTTTGCAAACCAGCGCCAAGAATGTAAGATCGAGCCGGTGTTCGAACTCACGACCGAGAGAATGATATTCCTCGTGGTAACCGACAGAGTTATCGGAACTTGACACACTCAAATACAAACAAGACTAACAAACACATATAGGACTTATTAGTAAGTGCCGAAATGGTAAGAACACTTGTACCCGATTCCGCCTCCCCCTCCCCGTTAATCAAAATATATAGGATTAATAACCAAATGAATATATATTATATTTCTTGGATACCGTTTTCATGTGTTTAACACAAATCACTAACGAACATGTAGTTACACACTGATACAGTCTTTAAGCTTTGACTCTTAGGCATGAACGAACTTAAATTATAACAGGGAATAATAATTGTAAACATTTAAGGATTGTCTTGCTTGTACTTGAAATGAAGAATTTAAACTTTTAAATTTAGGGCCACTGTTTCTGGAAGATGTTACAGTTCTATAATTGCTAAACTCACAAACTTGGCACGAGGAGCGGCTGAGTATTGAGGATGCTATTTCTCCTCCCTAGCAGGTCTGATCAGTGCCTGTAATGTTCATTTATTGTACCCGTTGTTTGTTAACATATTTGACATTATTATTTAGCCTATACAATAAAATAGTTACCTGGAATCATATATGGAATGCTAGTAGTAAATCGACCTGTAAGGCGGAAAAATAAAATTAAAACGAATGTTTCTCATTTATACACTCAGAGGCTTTACAATCGCAAATGTGGGAGAATAGATTATCGATTTAAATTATATTCGGCAATAATAAACATCAATACGTCCCCTAACAATTCTACGAATTTTATCGACTAATATTCAAAGTTTTTGGATAAACCATCATCATAATAAAAGAACCTCTAAACTTAAAATTCTCAAATAAATAGCTTGTTTTACTTCCATTGGAAATAAAACAAGCTACACGGCGCAGTCTCAGTGACAGAACAAAAAAGGAAATATTTCCTTGTGGAGTGTTATGTCACCCTTGTACTAATATTGCTCGTTAACGTTTCTATAACCTGGACGACGAACGTTCACGCGTCTGACATGCTCGTCCCACGTATGATATACGGGTGACATAGACGGTCAGTGAAGTGTTTAAACTATTAAATTTAAGGCCTCTTTTACGAGGAAATGCTACATTTTTACAATTAGTAAACTCACAAACTCGGCACGAGAAACAGCTGAGTATTGAGGATACTCGTCCCCTCTCCTAGCAGGTCTGATCAACGTCCGTCATGTTCATTTATTGTATACTTTATTTGTTATCATATTTGACATTATTCTATAACCTATAACATAAAATAATTACCTGCGCCGTATAACCATGGATATCTGGGACCTGTAAGGTGGAAAAATAAAAATTAAACAAAAACGAATGTTTCTAATATATATATACTCAGAGGCTGTAAAATGTTGAAGAATGGATTATCGATTATAATGATATTCGGCAATAATGAACATCAGTAGGTCCCCTAACAATGACATCGTGGGTTTATATTTAGGTATCTAATTGACGGTAATGTTTGATAAAGAATAAACTTTAAGTTTGTAATGTAGGTCGAATAAGTACAGGGTATATTCAGAGGCATACACACAATCTATAGTTTCATAAGTCAGATACGGGTATTTTGAATCGTCAAAAAAGTATCATAACTATGATAGTATTCCTCGCTACTAGTCATTCTCCCATTTGTAAATGAGCTACTTAATATGATAACTAGGTCATCAAATATAGTGTCTCTGTTTAGACATAACTCGATGGACAAACTAACATTGTGTTTTATTACTTGTTTGAGATATAATTAGGCTTTGTCAAAACATTAATTCTACTTGGAGCAAATCAAAAAGTAAAATGACAGAAATCAGACAGTACTTGAAAACTCCATTAAAACCTCGTACCCTGTATTACCTTAATGTGTGACATTGATCATTCAGTTCTTTTTCCGACTGGTACCACGTATTTAATCTTTATTTCAATTGAGCCATATACTCGACTGAATCTTTTTTTTTTACATTTTAACAAAATATTCCTCGTAGGTCGTGTTAAGTGTTGTTTTTTACCTTTTAAAAAACTCACAATGCAAAAAATATTTAGTTAACACACAGGGCCTTGCTCCTCTAAAAATAGATATGACCTACTCTATGCATAGATATTAACAAGGGTGGACACAGTATTCTGGGTAACCTCGCTTCAACTCATTTTGTTCAAAGTATTTGAACAAATATATGAATTTGAAGTACGGAATCGATCAATAATACTTTTCTCTATCGAACTATACCAAAAAAACGTGAATTTGTTGTCCCAATGTATGTTAATTCCTTTGAAATATTCGCGAATTCGCCAAAAGGACAACAACCCTGACCAAAAACGAAAGTACCTGCTATCGACATTTCGGTATAGTTCTTCTTTTTTTTTCGTTGCGGTAATTGTCAGTTATATGGCGATTTTTTTCCCGGGCAGGACCAAATTCTTGGAAAAATAATTGCAATATCACGGATAATTACTGCCAAGAAAACAAATGAACCATTCCGAAATGTCGATAGAAGTACTTTCGATTTTGGTCCAGGTTGTTGTCCTTTTGGCGAATTCGCGAATAATTCATAGGAATTTACATACGTAGGGGGAACAAAAACACGTTATTTTAGTATAGTTTGATAGAGTAAAGCATTATTGATTGATTCCCTTCTTCAAACTCATATATTTGTTTGAATACTTTGAATACAATGAGTTGAAGTTCAAATTCAAATATGTATGTGTTAACTTGAACGTAACAACTCCTTTGTGTTTGTATTAATTTTATTCGAAATTAAATAACAGCTTATACAAATTTGTATAGGGCAATTTGAATTAACCTCATCAATGTGAGAAGGTAGGGTCTGATTTAAGTCATTGCAAATTATAAAGTGTATACATAGTGTGAAATGTTGAGTACCAACAACACATTTCATGGAAATGAATCGGTATATACTTGACAAGCATTTACTTTACCTTCCATTCAACAATCAATGTCAATACGTATTTCAAGTTTACAAATAAACGTTAACCATAGCCACCAAACCCTTAAATTCGGTGATAATGCTGATCACCCTTTGACCGTCGTCTATCAAACATCTTCAACAGCTAATTGTAAACATGCTACAGAAACCTTTTTGAATCAGATCTACAAATGAAACTATTTGATTTGTTGATTGTGGTTATATGTAGGCCAAGTTTGATATCATTGAATTCCCAGTCAAGTTAGAAAAAGAATGTATCTTAGGACAACAATATTTCTGTCATATGTTGCATCTAATATTCATAAAAAATTGTTAAACCATTTGTCTTCATCAAATCTTTGAACAGAATGACTTTGGGTAAAAAACAACTTAATATTTGAGTTGGCCTTCTTGTAAGGTTTACAGCATTTGCTTCCATAAAATTCTAGGTCAATGTTTAAAGCTGGTTGTCAAAAACAGGGTCACAAGGTCAAAACTCAGTTGATTAGAGATTCAGGGCCATCATGGCCCTCTTGATTCTCTAGTGAAGATTTCGATATCATCACATCTTTAATATGTCAGTGATAATCTATCGCATTTCAGTATCAGAATTTAGACCTAGGACTTCAGGATTCTTGCGAACTACAATATGTAATTTAAGCATTCACTGAACAGTACCTTAATATAGGTAAATTGTCATCAAATTAATCAATCGAAATTCAAATACACATCGTATTTATATTTTCATCAATGAAATACTATGATGTATCTGTGCAATGTCAGCATTTAAGATGGCTTGATTACCGGAAGACGACGTACGTCTTCTTATAAATGGTCATACTATATATACCTGTTTGATTATATCATGTCGAAACTAACAATGAAGCTATACATATATTTTGTTAAAAATGTCCATACCTGGTGCTATTGTTGTTATAATCCCACCTGAAAGAAAAAAGCTTGTACTTAATGTACATAGGCGAACATGTATTACGCTACATATGTTTACATGCATCTTGTATATATACAATGTAACATAGAACAAACTATGATGTTAACTTTTAAATTTGTCGATGATTTATCGGTCGAGCTTTATTAATTAAATATGTTTGCTTCGGACAATTAACATAGAATTATGCATAAACATAAGTTAAGTAATTTAAAACTACCACCAGTTTATAGTTACAATTTGTGAAAACTTATTTGGAACTTAAAAAGGCTTCACACTATTTAAAAAGCTTCGTGATAATTTCAATTGATCAGGAATCCCATATAATAGCGTAACAAGAATAAATTCATGTAAGTGCATTGAACTACAACCACTTAATAACTGGGTGAAAGAAAAGGATCGAACACTGTCCCATTATGTTGTGATTTGTGATTTTAAACAAGGATGGTTTGATGGGACAAAAGGTTCTACCGGCTTCGGCATATTAAAACCTTATGTCAATCCCTTCCAAATTGAGCTCATTGTTGTAAGCAATTTCAGATGCTAAAGTATGCCGAAACGATATAAAATCTAGCATAAGATATCAGGGTATATCTTACCTTATTTTGACCTTTAACCTTATATTTTGACATTGACCTTTGCACTATAATCCTGCATATTTCAAGGCTCAGACTATGTCACCAATGTTTAAACTTTATCCCTTGTGAAATTGAATGCCACTTATAGAGAGGGAATTGCTATCCAAAAGCGGTCTTTAACTAAGGTTCAACTGTATACCTGAATTTAAGAGTGGCTTTGTAACACAACTCTTAAAATTGACCAGTTGTCTTTGTTTGATTCGTTTTATTGTGGGAAATTGTAAATTGTAAATTATAAATAACCGAGGCTATTTGTAATCTGTTTCTTAGACCATTTATTGAGGGACAATAATTTTGTACTTACAGGAATATATATAACTTTATATGGAAATTTTTATTTCACCTGGAAACTTATGATTTATGTTTCGTTCTAGGATAAGAAGTCTGTTAAAGTATGAAGTCACCTTTCATTAATTAATTCAAGTTCGTTTGATAATACATCATATATTATTGAGAAACCTTTCCACGATTCATGATGTGCTAACTAGAACATCTTTAAAAAAAAAACTTGGCTAAAATATACTATGACATTATTATTTATTAATCTACGCGAAATACTATAGTTCAAATATAACATGAATATTTATAGCAATATACGGAGTTGAGAAAATCCTTGTAGGACATAATTTGGATATTTTGTATGTATATTTCGCAAACTAGAGGGCTATTTAAGACTTAACTCTTTCCTAGTAGTGTTAACTAGATTGTTCTACAATTTAACCTAATAACATAGTTGTTGACCTGACCTGACCCATATTCGAACTTGGCCTAGATATCACTAAGACAAACATTCTGACAAAGTTTCAACATGCTCAAAAATGTGGCTTCCAGAGTGTTCACAAGATTTTCCTTAAATTGTCCTAGTGACCTAGTTTTTGACCTGACATGACCCATATTCGAACTTGGCCTAGATATCATCAGGAAAAAAAATTCTGATAAAGCTTCAACATGCTCTAGTTCAAAATGCGGTTTCAAGAGTGTTAACAAGATTTTACTTAAATTTAGCCTAGTGACCTAGCTTTTGACAGGACATGACCCATATTCGAACCTGGCCTAGCTACCATTAGGAAAAACTTTCTGATTAAGTTTCAACATGCTCAAGTTTAAAATGTGGCTTCAAGAGTGTTAAGAAGATTTTCCTTCAATTTGGCCTAGTGACCTAGCTTTTGACCCGACATAATCCATATTCGAACTTGACCTCGATATTACTAAGATTTTTTTTTCGACATAGTTTCAACATGCTCCAACCAAAAATGTGGCTTTCAGAGTGTTAACAAGATTTTTCTTAAATTTGGCCTAGTGACCTAGTTTTTGACCGGACATGACCCATAATAAAACTTGTTCTAAATATCATCAAGACAAACATTTTGACAATGTTTCAATATGCTCAAGCCAAAAATATGGCTTCCAGAGTGTTAACAAGATTGTTTTTAAATTTAGCCTAGTGACCAGATATGACCCATACTCGAACTTGTCCTAGATATTATCAAGACAAACATTCTGACAAAGTTTCAATATGTTCAAGTTTAAAATGTGCCTTCAAGAGTGTTAACAAGATTTTCATTAAATTTGGCCTAGTGACCTAGTTTTTGACCGGACGTGACCAAGTTTCGAACTTGTCCTAGATTTGATCGAGATATATACTCTGATAAACTTTCATGAAGATTGGATGCAAAATGTTGCCTCTAGAGTGTTAACAAGCAAATGTTGACGACGGACGACGGACGGACGAACGACGGACGACGGATAAAAGGCAATCACAAAAACTCACCTTGAGGACTTTGTGCTCTGGTGAGCTAATAAAGCATCTTCTATCTAATTTATGAAAAAATTGCCACTTAAATGACCATCTCTATTATAGTAGTGACATTAAGCAGTATAGCTTCATTCATGTACCTTATCTCAAAATTAAATAAATATTAGAATGTTATGCTTTTCTGGGACAACCCGTAAATAAATGTGAATTATCGAAGAAATGGAAGACAGTTGGTATATGTAATTTAAATCGACTTGGAAATATTTTATATAGTTTTGGAGTTATGCGTCTGTGAATGATAAGTTAATTTATACAAACAAATTGGCCATAAGATAAATCGATGAAAGATGTTGCCAGAAAAAAAGGGAAGTCCAAAATGTACGTGTAAAAATAAAGTATAACTTTTGGTACATATGGCATTAATGAATCCAAGACTAGAATTACATTGACGACTCGGAATGTTTAGGAAAACTCACATTTTCTTGGCAAAGTTGAAGTTCGTGAGAGAGTTTCCGGCGCTTTATTAACTTCGATGAAATAGACGTCGCTTAGGACAATCACACCGCTTTTCTGAATAAGGTATAACATGAACAATTTACGTTAACTATTTCAACATTATGTTAACAAAATATAGTTTATAAAATATATTTGTTTCTTAAAGTGTGAACACTTATTCGTCTTTTATGATGACAATTATATGTACAATGTTTCTCCATGTATGTTATGACATATGCAGTGCAATTTATATAAAATATTTTGAAATAGTTTAAGTAACGCGCCATTCCTCCTTTATGAGAATACAAAATATATGGCTTCTGAAAGGAACAAATCTTCATTATAGCCGGCATGCAGTATTCTTACTTAATCATCGGCCAAATTAATATGAATAACATACAAATTGATAATTTAGTAAAGGGAAAATAGTTTCTTAATATAAACAGATACAAATATAACTCGACGATTTCAACCAACAATACATGTATGTGGGTCATTGAACATGGTTCAATTAGAAATGTTCCTCCTTCGTTTGGATGATATATGTTTAATATGTTATGATATATTATAAATGATGCACTTAATCCTTGAATTAAATTGAATAATTCAAAAGGAGTTGTCGGTGTATACGTTCTGAAATTAGGTAGCTTAACTATGTATGACCTGATCATGATAGATCATATTTTATCTATTAATGTTTAATACGCAAGTACATGTATTTCAATTGTATTTGTCACATTGGGATATTTTTGCGACATGTATCTTTAAACCTGAAAATATATCCATCTGTGTATTAACTCACATCCACTTTCATTGACATAGTCACTTAAAGCGAAACAGTTTTAGAAGGTCTGAAATGAAACATTGACTTAAGCAATAGTTTAACTATAAGCATTCGGATTCACAGATGTATACATTTTCCACACGACAATTTTTTCGAGCATACCACTAATCAATCGAGAAGATATACATTTATATTTATGTTTTAGAGTTGTATGATAACAAATTGACTGCATATGTACAAAGCTCAAAGAAAAATTGAAAATATATATCTCAACTCGTTTATATTAGGTTAATATCAATCCTTTGCAACAATTGGAACTATTTCCACAAAATGATTACAGAGAACGGATTCACAGATTTCTCCATCCATCAATATTATCAAAATCTGCATATATACGTAAATATGGAGTAAACGATATCGGAAACGCTTTTCTTATTTTTGCTTACGTATTAATACAATATAATGGTATGCATGTAATTACTTTCACCAAAGGGTATATAAATGTTGTTTTGTTGTTTTTGATTTGTTTTGTTTCCTGTCCTTTGTGCAAGATATATGTTAGTATAATTAACATGTACTTATTAAATCAAAGGGGATATCTTTGGGGGGGGGGGGTTTCTGGTGCATTCCATTTTTTCATATTTTTTGTGAGAATCACAATTGATATTATGACCTTACACATGCTTAATATTGATTTGCATGCTATGTCCATTTCTGAAATGTATAGAAAATAAGTGGGTGTGGTAATTTGTTGTGAATACCGAGTTTGAACATACTTTATGTCTGAATATTGTACTGAATTGTGTTATAGGTAAAAGTAGTCATAATATAAACACAATAATTGTATATGTTTCTTCTTGTTATATAAACATAGTCAATGAATTAAATCATGTAAATGTCAATTTTTGTGAGGGGCAAACTTAACACAAAAGTGATTCTCACAAAAAATAGGAAAAATCGGAATGCACCAGTAAAGCCCACACAGTTATAACACCCGTCCTCTCCCCCGTTACACTGTGTTATATCCATCCTGCAATTGTTATGTTCATTAAATAAGTTACGTTTTAGGGAAATCCATACTATGTTCAATGATACATGTGTAACTGTCCAAATATGAGGATCAGGTTTATACTGTCAAATACAAACGGGGAAAATGTACCACACAGCATTATACAAGGACATTACATGTTTAATAAGATAAGTCCTATCTCACTGATTCTTTCCGATAATCTTAATATTTCAGAATCCGGAAACTTACTCTAAACATGTCAAATGTGTCAGAATAACCTCTTAAGCTACGATACTTGGAGCTTCTATGTGTAGTTTGTGTCGTCGAGCTGATGTTTGTCTGAAAGGCTACCTAAAGAAAGTTAAGTCGGTTCTTAATGAGCACTTCATGAATATCCGTATAGCAGTTAAATCAAGGCTTAAGTCGTTCACCGAATGAACACAAAAGATAATCGTCTGCAGAAAAAGTAAAATCAGGATTTACAAATAGTTCTAGCAATAATGTTTTCCTGACGCGTAACAATTAATGGAAACGGTTCTAAAGTTTTTTAAACAAATTTGATGACTAGTGACTGCAGATTGCAATGTTATTTGAAATAGTGTTATATATATTGTTGCTAAAATACCCAAGTATTTAAATAATTTGCAGATAAATACATTTAGTGTTATAAGGCAGCCACGTATGCCAGAAAACATATTTGAAATTCCGTACCTTTGTTTAAGAAATCAAGGGTGTGCATAGAAATACAACATGTGTTCCCAGCTAATATGTCAGTAAGAAAACGCATGATGGACATAAAGACAGATGGAGAATAGATTCAAATGTGTCTTCTTGTTAAAGATATGATACACGGACCAATACTTAGTCTTATTCATTTACCCCTTGCTCTTCTAGGTCCGCCGACCTCTCTTTCTTAGGATAATTTAGGATGTTGTTCTTTATGTTGTAGTTCGATGATCCTATTTTTTCTTTCACCTAAAGAACGTAAAACTATATTGTAAACTGTGATAAACGCCGCTTATTACAGTCATATTAATGCATTTCCGAGGTAATAATTGGTACTACGGGTATTATCATCCCGTGACCCACCCATCAGTCGTAATGATTTCCATGGGAAGAAGATACTACTATCATTGTCGAAGTCGTTCTTAAAACCAGACTTAGATTTAAACCCTGGTTGCACGTCACACAATGTAATCGTAATGGATACACATGTACCTCTTAACGGTTTATTTTGTGACTAATTAGCATTAATGGCAGAGCTAGATTGGGCTGCGCGAATGGGAAAAATGCTCTTGTGATACACTAGAAGCAAACGCCCATATTAAGTTGAACTTGATGTATAATTATAACACAAAGAGAACGTCATTATAAATAAAACACGGTGTGAGTCTTGACTCGGTTGTGTTAGGGATCAAACATAATGTCACCGTAGTGTTGTTTTGCTGTATACATATATTCTAGCTTGAACACTGAAATTAAGATCGATGGCGACTCGTATGTGTTCGAGTAATTGCTGTAGTCATTCTCGATACGTCGTAATACTTTCACACTTTAGTTTATTTTTCTTTATAACAAGAACGAAAGTGGTAACGGATAAAATAGGAACATGTCCAAAGACAGATCTGTTTCATTAAACGATACGGGTTAAACAACATATTCGAGTCATGCCGAGCACAATGTCCCTATTCAAAAATTGAATATCGGATAGATCTTCTTACCTCGTACAGATAGATATCGTTTTCAGATCCAAGTAATCTATTATTTTCGTCTTCCGAAAGGACATACACTGTTGAATTAGGATCGGCTGTTAACGTCATTTGAATTGTTTGTCCAGGTTGGAGTGTGTCGGAGTCGAACGAAACATTTACCTAATCGTGTAAAACGGGATTGAGATATCAAATAAAGTACTTAACAAAGAAACTCTGACTAACTCAAAATAATGAACGCTCCTGCAAACAAACGTTTAGATTGAAAAACAATATAAATGCCATTTAGCAATAAAGCTTTGAACTGTATACATGTCATTTTGGTAATTCCATGTTTCCTTTACTGTATTTAGTATTAACAGGATTTCCTGTTTCGTTCGATGTGATACCAATATCGCTATTGCTGACTATTTTCCAATTCAAACAAGAGGGCCATGCTGGCCCTAAAGCCTTGACACCAGTAAACGTTTAATTGTGTTTGAGAATAGATGATTTCGTTTAACGGCACTAAAACACAAACAGATAAATAAGTACCGGAGTGAAAAATAGAGGTGAGCAATGGAAGCCTTTCAGGGGAATAATGGGAACATTATAAGTAGATGACGACTAGTCAAGTTCTAGGCCTTTCGGTTTCAAACTCCGCCTCGGGTATAGGAGATCGTGAGTTCGCTCCGTGGTTTTCTTAAAAATGCGTAATACCTCAATTAAACAAATGAAACAAAATTACCTTGTTAAGGAATGGCAAACCGTGAGTCTTTAAATAAATTTCGTCTGATATAAGCAACCCATTGTGTGTAACATGCGTAGCTAACACATGCATGTCCGGTACCATTCTTTCTGTTACATGAACTATGAATTGAGCAGATTTCTGAGAAGAGAGTTGGATGACTGTCTGGTCGATCCGTATTCCTCTAGAAAATACCTGTATTAAATAATATAAACTTTAAAAAAAAATAAAACTAACTTAAGGACACGAGCCTTTCAACCCACTTGAATTATGACAATTTCGATGCTGATACGAAATGTTTCATTTGAATGTGATTCATTTCTTTAAAATGTATTCACATCACTGCGTTTTATGGAAAAAAATTGTATAAGTCTAACGTAATCCGTGCGACTATTACTACAACACTGGATGTTGTTGTAATCAATTAGAAGTAATCTTGTATTTCAGAGCAAATTCCCATAGTTTTGAATTTTGATCTTGAAGTGTGACATTTACTTCAAATAAACAACATGTAATATGAGCTGCATCATTTACCATTTACCTTCATGCACACATCAAGGTTAATAAACGTATGTCTAACTCAGTTCGAGTGTTAAATATTGAAAATAATCATATTTTCTATACATACAAAACCATTAGTTCCCTGTGATTGGGTATAACAGACAGATAAATTGACTAAGATTTAACTTAAAGTGCTGTATGAAATTCTTGAGTTGAATAAAACACTAACCTCTACTTGTAAAAGTCCTGTAAGCGGATACGTCGAAGCCATTGTAAATGTCACCATGTCTCCTGTCTGAAATTAGTTATGTCTAATTCATGTGAACAAACCACAACAAAATTAATGGGAAATTATACAATTATAGGTTTCTGTCGGATAAAAATATTTGACAGAGACCATCATTTTTATCATAAGATGTTAATGTAGTGAAATTCCGTTCCTTTATATCAACTGAGGTAACAATTGGTTGTATGCTGATAAACGAAGTTAAAATCGTTACCTACATACGTCATCGTGAAATGATTTTTCCAGGGCTAATAACAAACTTGTGAAGAAGCACACGTTTGTTACACGCGAGTAACTATCACTCGGGATTGAAATCCTGTATCAAAAGTTCAGATAAACTTTATTCATTACCTTAGGACTTTTAATGTCCGGATATATCCGCATCATGGTTATTGATGTACCAACTGCTGGTTTCAATGATATATAAGAAAGACCAGGGTGCATCAACTGAAACGAATGGAAAATATTCATTATGAAACCATAATTTTCAAAGCCGGGCATATCTGAAGTTGTGAGAGTATAAAGGCTAATATATAAACGTAGACACCTTGCAGTGTTAACCATACATGGACCGTTTCAATAAACACTTATCTTTGCCTTTAACCTTAAATATCCACCTCACTTCGATGAAAGAAAAATACTGAAACATCTTTCTTGAACGTTTTTGTTGCAGTGTCAATTGAAAGGACTTCTTTTTTTAGAAAGGATATATACAATAAGTGGTGTATTGAAAAGTATTTATAAGGAATATGAATCGTATTTAATATTGGTCACATATGTTGCTGTTGACGTCAATTTTACACTGGCGTCCGACTAGTGAATCTACATGCATAACATGTGTCTGAATATGGATTTATGTCTAATTTACATATTGATGGACAATCAATATATGAGTGTCCGTTTACACAATCTTGCATGCGTCCTCACTGTACACATATGGAATAAGACCCCTAACCGCCTGACACGGCTTTTATGTTACCGGAACGCATTCCAGTTTCTGTCAATCTGATAGGTCAGTACTCACCCTGACACTCGCAAATTCTGTATGAGGCGGTAACATCAATTCCAAAGCTGCAAGGCCATACTCATCGAACGGAATGTCAAATGGAATAAGAGTTGAAGTTTGTACGTCAAGCCATGTCGAATTATTTAGAAGACATGGTTTAACTTCAGATGTCGTTACTGTCACTGCGACGTTTAATGTTCCTTTTGTACCAGATGGTGCGCCATCTCGTCCTACAAATATCTATAAATCAAAATATATAATTGTGTTCATAAACAGCAAGTCAATGGCACATGTATTTGTGTGCCATATTTTAAGGATTTGAGCTACCGACGACTCAAATCTAGCTTTGTTTACCTAGCTCTCCCTAACCTACTTTGTTTTGCCTCTCCCGTACCAGTACTCCACACAACCTTCTTTTCTCAAGCAGCTGAATACCTTAATAGACTTTTCAGACCGTCAATGGAAGAGGAATGGCGCTAGTCTGTGTGACATTATAAACATTGTTTTGAATAGGAAAATCTTAAAAACACTATTCTATATCAAGGAAAGACGTGTAGTTCCAATAGTGTTTCTTCCATATCTATATGCAGAAGCAATAAGACCCACTATCGTCATACGCAGCTCATTTATAGTCATGACTCTTGTCTTCAGACTAAGTAACGTAAACAATGCGATCTACATACCCAATTTTAAAAAAGCATGATATATTAACTTCTAACATAGTCTTGACCATTGTACCTATATATATATGTATCAATTCCTTGTCCATGTATTTCGTCCGATTCATAGAGTGCTTTTTTCACCTCATCCTGTATGTTCTTAAAGCAGACCTTGGGCGGCTATGTAACTATTATAACCTGGTCAGATAAGTGTTTTTAAATGTGTCTGAATATTTTATTTTTTTTTCAAGATTATAATGAAAACTTACAGACAAATTAAGTGAAAATTGAAGGCTCTTCGCATCTTTGTGGATACTTTAGCTGACTGTTACTGGTATTTGTTTTATATATTAGTTAACTTTACAATGTAAAAGTCAGAGCCGAAAAATGTGCACTTAACTTGTCTATAGATTTCCAAACTAATCCTTTCAAGTATTTATATTCCTTCAGATACAATTATAAAAGCTTATCTGACCAGGTTTTAACAGTAACATTGCCCAAGGTCCACTACATTTCGACAATTTAAACTTGTGTTCCAAACCATTCATTTTCTAATTTCGGCCATGACATAGTTCTTAAATACAAACCATATACCAATGCAATAAAATACAGTAAAAATCCATTCACATACAATATATAGAGTTGCGTGTTCCTAAAACATTTTTGTATCGGAATAACATTTGTCTTGTAAAATATGGAACTGAAAATAATTAAGTATCGGTTGGTAGAATCTTTTTATTGCATTATAACATAACTATATTTAGCAAACTTCCTTACCATGGAATAATATTTCAAACCAGGAACGAATAATGTCTGTTCGTAAACTTGAGAACTGGTTATGTAATCGAAGCTGGTATATTTGTCTGCAGAAAACTTCAATTCCTTTTCAGCGGCCATCATCAGTGCTGTCGAGTTGTCCGTTACCAGAGCTCGGATTATGATCTCGCTGAACATGACCAATTTATTGTGTAGGTCTGTCATTGGGATGGTGAAGTTGACAAATCCCGTTATCTGGAAAAAACACATACAACAACCTGTCATATAAGAACAAAGGGAAATTAAAATCAACAAAGTATTCAAATTGTGTAACGATTAAAATGCAGAATGCTAATGCAACATGTAACAATGCATGTTAATATTACATCATTGTATTGAACATCACCCATAATTTCTTTTTCCGTACGTTCAAACATGTGTGTGTGTGTGTGTGTGTATTGATTGTTTCTATTGATTTATCTGACCTTATTTATTTTGTCATATTGGTCACTTTTATAATGTATATTGGCCAATGACGTGCAAATGTTAGATTTGCCAAATAACTTTGAAAATGTCATTGTATTGTCCTGATTATAAACATGCCATTACAGAGCTAGATACGGATAAACGAATATTGGGCTTTTGGGTCAGACAGTGCTTTGCGAAGTGAATCATCATTACTGTCCATATAAATTCAGGCTTTATCTTTATACATATAACATGCACGCATTATTAGGAGCGATTTATACTTTAGAAATGGTACAAATGGATTCCCTTTATCTTTAAGGCTCAGGGTTGCATGGATAGTATGCATAGGCGTGAGGTTACACGATTCCGGTGGTAGTAATGGTACATTTCACAGGAAGCGAAAAACACATACTGTTGAAAGTGACGGAAAATAACATTTATACAAAAAAATTGTAATTTGGACACCATTTCAATTTTGATCACAGAATTGTGTATCTCATAACGGCAAAACACTGGGGACATTTACCATACGTGTAATAATTACGCTAATGTTGGTTTCACACGCACCTCCCTATAACGATAGTGGTCAGAGTTCATCTTTAAATGAATGTAGTGTTCTGTATACAGCGCATTGTTTAAACAATACAGAAAGATGCTTTGGTAAAATCAAAAACTTTGTTATAAAAATAAAATACTTTATGGCCAATCAGTAAATCGAATCAGCCGCGCCAAAGTAATTGATAATAAGGAAGAACATCTGGTAAAGATTACGTAATCTGCAAAGGCGGAGAAATATTGGCCGAGTTAATTCTTTATTTAGTTTATAGTCATTACGATGGAGACAGTTTTGGCCACTCACGTTTTATATAATGCAGTAGTAAGTTTGTAGTCATTATGATGAAGACAGTTTTGGCTACACACGTTTTATATAATGCGGTATCAAATGTGTAGTCACTATGATCAAGACATACACGTATTATATAATTAACCAGTAGATATAGGTGATTATTTCTTACAATGTAAATGACTTAAATCTTGACTGCGTATATGTCATACTAACCTGTTTCTGGTATTCCACAAAATGTGTAGTATACCAAGGGTTATAGATTTGAAGTTTGCATGAACCATGCACATCACTTTTGAAAGTAAACCTGCAAGAAAGTCGTTTGAGGAGAAAGTATTCTACATGCATTTAAGTCAAATAAAATGTTGACAATTTTAAACGTGTACAGTAAATGTGGTGTAAATTGAACTGTCGGGTCAATCAATATAATATATGTCTACGTTAGCGGACATTTTTACGTATTAACTGATCGACACGCGTTAAAACGTGTAAATAACAAGTTGAAATCGCACCTTTGAGCGTACCATTGTTGAAAATTACCGGAATATTCTGAACACACATAATGCACCAATGATTCCCAACAATGTCATATAAAATATCGTCGGTAGATACGTACAATCAACATTGGAAACAAACACAATCAAGAAATATGAATATTCAATGATCTCACAGGTCATTGTGGTCAGTGTGCATCATAATAAATCTCCAAAAATAATGTTATGTTCATAATTGGCGTCGCTATGGTTGCTCCACTATCCATACCGGATCTGTCCCCTTTCCGGCAGCATTCTTTTCAGATTCGTAGGGAAATATTTATACTTGAGGTTTTGAAACTTATTTAGCAACACTTTTTTAGTTATATCACGGCGTTTCCTGGGTAGATTACCAGTACTACATGTCCATTTATCCTGATATCCGCAAGTTTAGTTTAAACTTATTTATTTGACATCGATTGCGAAACAAGCCTTGGGCTTAGATTAATCACGCTCGATGTCTGCTTCCTGGAGACTTCACCAGTACTCGCGCCGTTTGTGTGGAAAAATCCCAAAGTCAGGACCCGCTCATCACGGGACTCGAACCAGGGACCTTTGATACGAGAGGCCGACGCTCTACCTCTGCACCACTGTCTTCCACAATATCCGCAAGTCAGTCGTAATACTATCCCTGAAACCTTGAGCGCCAAGGAGACCAGCCAGTAATACCATTGTTATTGACCTTGGTATGACCCGGTCGAGGATCGAACCCGCGACCTCCGAGCTCTTACGTGTTATCTCTACACCACCGAGGCGGTCAAAACCTTTAATGAGACTGTGTGGGTGAACAAACTGACTTGAATCTGCAATGTACGCAGATGCAATGAGTTTAATATTTAAAAAAAATGAAGGTCTGAGATTTATACAGAAAATGGAATACGAGAGACCAACATTATTAAAAACAGTTCAATATGTTACCTAACCTTGCTTCTATCCCAATGTTAAGTGAGACATCCGTCTTCTTTATTTCTCTGCCAAGCTTTATATCAACTATAAACTTCGGTAAGACTACAAAATACGAATGTTGAAAATGTAGCTATTTTCAAGAAAACATGGTTTCTTTTAATATTGCAATTGTAAGCATTTACTTCATATAACAGGCATGTATCGACAAGCGCAGCAATTTTAGTCTGGTCCTTGACAATTACACCTTGAATGTGCAAGATTAAATGTGGTCTATTCGCTGATGGCATTTGACTGTGTTCATAGATTATTGGTAAACTAATGCCCTAAAGGACCCTATACTTTGTAAATCAAATGAACGTGCTCTATGTTTTGCATCCCGATACGTGTGTGTTTGAATGGTCTTTAGAAACAGTACATTCCTTCATATTCGTCTTCCGACAATCAGTTTACCTATCCACGTGTTATAATATTTCGGGCACCAGTGCTCTGCATAATATCCGTTCATTCCGGGAAGCCTACAACCTACTCACATAGACAGCTTAGAGAACATTTGAGAGGAATAGTTGAAAACGAGCGACAAATTTTCGTTTATTCCTTTATCCTTTAATCCACTGGAAACGGATGTATGAAGTGCTTGTATATGTCGCAGTCTAATTCGAATATGTATTGTTTGTCACTTATCTGAATGCGTTTATATTTCTTATCCTGCTATTTCTTGAAGTGGTTGTGGCTTCTTCAAAATCCAAAAATAAACAAATCCGTTTTACAAATCATTATTGAAAGGGTTTGATTGAGTTCGTTTTCGAGCGTATCGCATGGCTCTGTCACAATTGTCTACAAACTAAGCAGTTTCATACACACATTCCTTGCGTAGGAAATGTAGTGATATAATTGAAATACTTCTGAAAGCGGCATAAAACCGCATACAAAAACAAAAAAACTTACCATAGTCGTTTACTGTTATACCTTTGGAGACCTGTCGATTCTGTGAAAGATTTTGATTTATATAACACAAACTAAATCAATAGGTAGTGGAAATGTGGTTAACTTGCTGCTCAACGCTATGTATTTCAGGCATTGGGTTACAGTGAGATAACGTGCATATTTTCAGTTAAACACAGGTTTAGGAAAATCAACATATGACGTATTTATGACAGTCGAAAATAAAGTTAAGACATGAAAGATAATGCCAGTTGACAGTGTTTCACATAACGTTATTGAACATGTCTGTGAGAACTGGGAAAATAATGCAGAGTCGGAGTAGACCGAGCGGATTCGCTGACTAATCTGGCTGCAAAACGACACAATGTAACTATGTGCTAAGGATTTGTGATCAAGTATCACATTAGTCAGAAGCATAGTCTTTCTAGACATTGACAAATCAGAAGTCTTACATGAAGTCTCATATTGAGAGTTTTATGTTTTCGCGGCCTGGTTATTTATGCGGATGATATTTCTTAAAATATAGTTTTCCTTGAGCGCCGCTCATATATTCTTTCAATATATTTTGCCTCATTTATGAATAAAGATCTTCCATATTGTTGCGTTTGTGTTTACAAATGTCGTACTATACCTATTGAATAGTGTTTTAAAACATTGTGAAAATAGAGAAAATTTATCAAAATTATTAATTTCCTCTTCTGCAAAAAGATTCAAAACTTACCTGCTGCAGATGGTTTGCATGCGGTAAAGGATTGATCCTCACACACAGGTCAAAATGCTTAAATGATGTGTTTTCTACGCCAATATATTCTATAGGTGAGTTAACATCGCATGCGTTACTATGTGAGGTGTTGTATGTTTTGAGTGTAACAGATTGAATTTCATTATAAAGTTGTATTAATTAGTCGTTGTGTGTCGTTCTTTGTTCACAGGCGTGACATATTCGTCGAACATTATTCCGACTCCGATGGCAGTATGGAAGTTTCTGAAAACAGTACTATTTCAGGCGAGACCTCTCATAACGAGCTGTCTCACATGAAATCAGCATTCTTTGAATTTGAATTATGAAAAAGGTCCAACATTGACACATGAAAACTGAACTCTATCAATTTTGAACACGGAAAAGTGTACTATGTGAAAGAGTCATGTGTTACCTTAGCAGAGGCAGTGATGGTCCAGTCTCCGAAGTTTGGTTGTAGACTAAGCGGAAATGCTCCATTAATGACTCCATCTACTGGACGAAATGGTCCATCAAACTGAATTACGTTATTCTTCCCATCCTGACAAACAAATATACACATACAGTTAGTTCGTAAACCATTTTGTTACTGGAATTTGTCTGACCATATACGATTGGCTGCCCGAACCAAACATTCCTTCAAATTCATAGCTGAACAAGGCTTCTTTATAAAAAATGTGATGTTTCCTTTTATGTCAAGTGCGACACACCCTAGAAAATGAGTGTTAAACGTATAAGCATATAGAGGGATTTATTTGTCAAACTTGAAATAGGTGAAGACTTTGGATTAAAACTCTAAACAATCTTAAAGTAATAATAGATAGTATACCGTTATCGAGATGCAGGTTTCTCCGCCGTATCCAATCAAATTTGGAAGTAGAAACAGTGCTCGATATTTCACTGAAATTATGAATATTTACTCATAAACATAAGGGTACGTGAATAATGTTACGTATGTGTCAAAATTATACACTGGGTAAAAAGATTTCTTTTTAACTGAGTCGGCGATTTATGAGTTAAAATAGTGCTTGGTTTTTCACGAATTTTATGAAGATTTAAACATTAATATATTATAAAAGAAGTTTACTTCAAATATAAATTCAATATGCCACATGACCGTGAGATAAACAAAATACACAATAAACATTACAAAGCACATAGCAAGTGGAGCACATTTAACAATTTACAAGTACATGTACATATATTCGAAAGAGGTAAAATGTTCCGTCGTAGACGGGGAAGTTGACGTTGACACGTATTATCATATATATCCTCATCGTCATATATACACGCTTACCATGCAATGCAATTTAATATAACAATAAAACAAGATGTACTATAATATAATAGAATACAATACAATACAATACAATATAATATAATATAATATGATATAATATGATACAACATAACATAACATAATATAATATAATATAATATGTCCAATATAGGCAAGAGGCATATTGACACAAGTATGACACATTTACATCAATAAATGAAAATCATATCAGTACATAAAATGTAAAGACAACACATTTGTAGTATATGTGTCAATATTAATACTACATCTAGTAAAAACACAATTCATAACTGAGTCGACGACGAAAAGATCGTGTGTTGAATTTGCAGTTCGGCCAACATTCTCTCCGGTAATTGACAAACGTTAGTATGACCTGAACACTGAACGCATAGGTCTAAATATAGAGTACATCCGATAGTTCGAATTAATTTATGGGTAGTTTTCCGATTTTAGGTTATCGCGAGACCATTTCATTTCTAAATTACCTGACCTTTATCAAATATTGAAACAACACTACACTGCACGTACAGTCGAACCTGTACTGAAAACAACTTTGAATAGCAGCTCCCTGTCTATAGGGACCAATTTAAGACCACCTGTCTACAAAAAACCGGATTGTTCACTTCCGATGGTTGGTCTTAAACTACCAGTTTGACTGTAATTGATCAGTTCAACATCCATACACAGGACAATTAACACATGTGCGACCAGGGTAGATTCCTGTCAATCTGCGAGGATCTCTACGGTTTGTCTATCCTTCTTAACAATAGTTTCGCAAGAGTCTTCTGATAATCAGTTTCCATTTGGATCAGATTGCATGTATGGGTTCACATGAGTGACCATTTGTTGGGTATTTAACATACCTTCCTGTCCAGCCGAATATTTTGTCTTGTCCGTTTGTATAAACATATGCAGGTTGTCGTTCTCAAAATATATCCGAGATTCGTTGGTGAACGTTAGTCCCCCACTTCCGGTGATTCTGATCTTGTATTCTGATTGTGGCAAGTCCATTGGCACCTAACGAAATATAAACTTGTTAAAACGTAGATGTTGTTGTGAATCCAGTTATACATGCTATAGGCATAACACTTTAGGTCTAAGAGAAGCAATTCGGATCGGCGAGCCGGGCAGACAATTTTGTTCAGGGAGATTTAGATGAATCCATGAGACTGAATTTGTCTCCGATTGGACAAAAATGATTTTGTTGAAAGTTGACAGTGTTAATAAAGTTAAATACCTCCGACTGATTTGTAACTGATTTGTAACCAAAATCTTTGCTTTATTTTAAATATTTTTACAGTTTAATAGCTATTTTCAGAACATGTATTTTCTGAAATTATGTAGTTTTTGTGCAGTATTGGTAGTTTTCAGAATGAGCTTTATTTGAATGTAGGTGTTTTTTGTTATTTCGATTGTGGGGAAAGAGCCACAGCACAAAACGCTATAATGGTCGCCTATGGGAATTGAACTGCTACCATGTGACCTACATTTACCATTAAACGTGGAACTGCATTTTGCTTCAGACGAAACTAATTCGCTTTTTTACAGACAATGAGGGAACCTGTGGTGTCCTTATTCTGAAATGGTGTGACTCGTGGATGTTGGCGTTCTAGTCTACTGTGTGTTCACACTTTCACTTTTCTCTCTTCAATGTATATGTGAACTTGTTGTCTTCTTTTGCTAGATTGACGTAGCATGAAGTTAGACATATATATAAGATAACTCAAGTGATAGCAATTTGATGTAAGTTTTCAAGACAGCTGATGAAGGGCAAATAATTTAATAAACGTTTCTTTGTTCTTTTAGTTCATTACTATATTTTCATTTAATTGTTACCGTCAGCGGAATATGTTGTACCAAACCTGAAATGTAAAAAGCATATATACATGTACTACATGTGTTGTTTGATTGATAACAACCGACATGTCTTGCTCCTCACGCGTTCTCGGAAATTTTAGTCAACAATGATATTCATACATATGCCTATTCTTGCCGATTATTCAATAAGTATATAATTGGTCTGACCATCGATTTACTTTTTCTTGAAATATGTTTCATAATTGTTGCTATGTAGAAATATTAGCCGAATGTATATACATGTATACAGTCGAACCTTTGACAAAGATCACATTGGACTAGCAATATCCTGTCTATAACAGCCACATTTTTAGTTTCCAAATTACTTATCTTCTGCATAAATGACCCTGCAAATAAAGACCACCTGTGAACAAAGATCAGATTGTTGCCTTCTCTTGGATGATCTGTATACACTAGTCCCACTGTATACTTAAACCGAGAGCATGCATATTCATTACCTCCACATTATATATCAGATATTGAACTGCTAACTTAGGTATGTTGGCTTTAATGTATTCACCAGAATGAAGAAAACGACTGCTATATATGAAGTGTATCAAACTATGTATTAAAGGTAGGCGACACATGCATTCCTTCAAACGAACATGTTGATATTTATATATGTTTTAATTAAACATTTATTTCAATGACACATAAACAACAAGGACAACACTTTTAAGGGTGTATACTTGTTCGGTCATGTTACGATGATCAATCTATTTTAAACTTGTGTAAACGCTGCTCCTTTAACTCATAACGGATCTATTCGTATAGTATGCTTTAACCCATATTTTGGACACAAACGACTAGATAAGATTCGGTGTGCAAGTATTTGCGCTCTGCTTTACCATTGCTAAATGACTGCCTCTGTGTTTTATTGGCAGAGCGTCCGACTTGGATGCGGTGAGTCGCGGGTTCCATCCCCCCGCCGGGTAAAACTAAAGACTTAAACAATGTGTAATGGCTGCCCTGGTTGGCGCTAAGGGTTACGGGTTTAGCATTAGGACTGATTTTCTGGTGTCAGAATAAATAGACGAATTTAATCGTTACTTACCCAGGTAACGCCGTGATATAACTGAACAATGGTTGAATTTGGCGTAAAACACCAATCAACCAATAAATCATTGCAGCCAATATGTCTCAGATCTTTTCCATGAAGTCCGACTAAGTGTCCATTTACCTCAACGAATATTCGAATTCAGATTTCCAGGAAAAATCCATTTTGTTTTAGTATTATTTTTCGCTTTACCTTTTTGGACGAACATGCGTGTTCGAAATTAGATTACCATAAACGACCCTGATTCTTAATGCAACATGATTCGATGTTTTTTATGACCATGTCTAAATTTTGGTCGATGTATAAGATTTAATCCGAAATTCGAAAGTAGATGTGTTGATGAATACTGGCCAATGTTGCCACTTTTTGTTATTGTAGCGCGTTACCTTTTTTGGACCTAGATTCGGCCTCAGATTCTTATAAATGACCCTTTTTATGTGATTTTAGCTCGTTCCCTTTTTGGGCGACCATAAATGCAGCATAGATTCGGTCTAAGATTCTTAGAAGCGACTCTTGTTTTTGCAGTCTGTTACCTTTTAGGAAAACTATGAATTAGCCTAAATTCGGCCTCTGATTCTTACAAACGAACAATTTCTTTGTATTAATATATCCTGTTCCCTTCTTTTGGCGACCATGAATGAAGAATATATTTGGTCTCAGGTTTATGCAAACGACCCAATTTGTTTGCAGTCTGTTACCTTTTTGGACGACCATGTCCCTTTCCACAACTGTCCAACCGTTTGAAGCATATTCCAATTTGACATTGACGTTGACATTTCCAGTTGATTTCAGAATTTGAACTCGTACGTTTAGCGGAATACCTGGTATCAAGGAATTCGGGAAGGAAGCCAAATACGAACTGCAATTAATACAAATTGGTACATCTATTCGTATTACTTATCAGTATTCAATTAATAGCGGAATAAGTTCCTAAAACGTTAAATGTATCAAACAACTCGTCGTGTCCTACAGGTATTCAACTTTCAGTGGATTCGCTACGGATGGAGGCGCAATAGGTAAGTCAACAGCGTCGCGGGCTGTCAATCTTAGTGTTGTGAGCTCGATTCAAAGCTCGTCCATCAATCTCTCCGACGTTTGACAAAAGTCAACGGGAAAGGCATCATTCGTCTACTACTGAAGGGCTCAATCGTTTTTTTGTAAGAATGCCAGTTCCGAAAAAGCCGGGTAATGCGAAAAAGCCGGGTAAAACAAGTGTTACTGATCGACGTGATATAATTGTAGTACCGTTGAAAACGACGTTAAACTTCGATCAATCAAGCATTATATTAAATTTAATTGTCCTAGCTTGCTTATTGAGAAAGGAGAACTCGATGCTGGACGACACTCAGTTTCTTACTTACTATACATATGTTATTTTGTATTAATATACAATATGTACAAAATATAATAAATGTGGTCAAATTCAGAAAACGGTGTGGAAAAAAAAGACTGAAGGTCGAAGAAAAGTCAAAAAGTCGAATATTTGACATACATTTATATGTGGTTTTTTTTATACACGTTGTTATTGCTCCATGTCTAGAAGAGTAGATGATTGTTGTATGGAAAAGTATCTGATCTCAAACCTGTCTAAGTTAGAAAGATCTCACCTTGCACAATTTAGATTTGGCATTTTACCAATACAAATAGAAACCGGAAGATTACAAGGCTTAACATATCGAAAAGAGTCTGTCAAATTTGTAATAATGGTTGAAGACGAAATCCATTTTCTTTTGACGTGTCCTGCCTATCTGAGAGGATCGCTCATCAGCAGGGCACAACAAAAGAACCCATCATTCAACACACTTTCTAAGCTAGACAAGTTTAAATTGTGTGATTTTGTATTATATAATCAAGTTGCTAAATTTTAATGAAAAAAAGACGTTGTTTTCTATATAAATTAATAATTCTTATGCATGTAAATTATAATCTTTGGTATTCCTTTCAATTTTTTTCTTTCTTCTTTCTTTTTCTATCTTCTCTTTTTATCTCTGTTTTACCTTATCTGTAAATATTGTTCATCAAAAGTGACTTATAGGCCCTACGCGGCCGGGTGTTTATATTGTTTGAAGTTTGTATTTGTAAAATATGTACACATGTCACTATAATAAAATATTACTTACTTATTTAAGATAATTTATATATAGAAATCCATATCTTTGCCTAGATACTTTTAAAGTCGTCTTTTTCAGATGTGTTGAATGTGGAAAAGGGTAAAATTAAGCTGTTAGAATTTGCCTCGCAAATAATGTAAGTTAGATAATTACAACTGAGCTCAGGTATATTTCTTTGCACTTGTCCTATTGATTACTGGATAATACTTTGACCTGCAGTATTCAAACTTGGCAGGGAGGTGGGTCATGACCAATAAATATCCCCCTTTTGATTTTGAGAGTATCTATTCAAATGTCAAGGTCACAGTGATCTTGAACACAAAGAAGGTATAATGTTTGACAAACATGTCTTGCTAGCACTTACTTTTCAGCCAAGCAAACTTGAACAGTTGCCCATACAATGGTCAGGTAAAGCTTCATACTTGTATCTGGAAAAAGAAAATCTGGAATTATTCACTCCAATGTTGAAACCTTTATCACTGTAATCACTTACCAACCTGTGGACGTGGTTTCAATTATCTGCAGCAGCCGACTTTTGAAAACAATCAAGCGAAAGGAGAAAATGTAAACGTACTCAAACACTACAAGTACAATTTGAATATTGATCGGCAAGAATTATATGTATTCGGGGGATTCAACTAGTTGATCAGAAAATAAAACGGTAGGTTATCGCTACTGAACAGATAAAATGGCGATCGAAAAAACAATAGTTTTGAATACCTGGAGAATGACAATAATTTCAACCATGTATCCGAACATTGAAGTGTAACACGTTGCCCCGTGTAACGTATTGCGCCTGTCTCCCTATATCAAGTACACACGAGAAAACTACTAAAACCATATTAAACGCAAATAATACTGTTGTCACACTATGACAAAATAGAAGAGCGCTTGTAGATAATGTTATAATTACAGTTTATTCACAATTGAACTTCTCTTACAGGATTTGTACCCCGAGTGATATTTACGAGTGCGTTTGCATAAAGAATTGTTATTATTATTATTTATTGGGGTTTTACGCCGCTTTCAACATTATTTCAGTTATATCACGTCGACAGTTCACTTATTCATGATCCCTGGGTAAACAAACCAGTACTAGGCTAGAAAATGTGCCTTGCCCAAGGGCACTCCACCATGACCGTTGCATAAAGAAAATATTAGGATCATTTACATCTACGATCGATCAAAATTCATGCCATTTCTCATACCTGACGTAATATTTGGGAAGCAATAGCCTTGTTCAAGACGCGTATATATGTATAGTGACCAGTGCTACAGATAAGGAGCGTTTTGTATGTTCTGAAAGTTGTATTTGACCCTCTAGCCCTATGTTGTGGATACACAAAAGAATTGTCTCAATGAGACAATTCTGTTCAGTACCCACATTATAGGATTTGGTTGGATGATAAGAGAGATACTGTGGGGGAAAGAGCCGTATACTCCTACTTATCCGGACCTCTGAGTGACGTAGTATACGTGACGTCATTTCATCGGTTGTTGTCATGGACATCGTCTATTTTATCAATTTAACACTTTAAACTAGAACCTAATTGAAGGTAATTCTGTTTTGCATTAGTGTATACTTTGACATTTTTCCTTCTATTTTCCATGTGAAAAAAGGATGCAATATCAATTGATATTGCACGTTATATGTGATGTTGCATTCACATCTGTTCACGTGCTACTACTATTTCCATACATTAACGTTACAGAGCGCTCACATCCAACCGTCAGTGTATAGAGACCAGCTAGCAATGTGTGGTACGTCGTTTGTAGATGACACGCTGTCAATAATAAATATATTTACACAAAAGTCAACCTATAGGCTATAGATCTAAAGCACTAGCTGTCTGTAACATTTGTAAATACATACGTAGTTTCTTACGTAATAATGTGACGTGTATTTTAATGACATCGGTATGTGTAGACTGTACACGTTTTGTTATACTCTATAGGCCTCAGTGTTTTATTCGTTCCTTCGGCATAGTTCTGCACTCACATCTCGAGCCCTAGACTCATTCAAATTTACCAGGTTTCATTAAAATGCGGGAAAAAAACTATTTTAACACTTTTGGACTCATTGATTTGTGAAAAACTTTTGATGGTACTCATTCATAGAAATTGCAAAATGAAACACTGAGGCTTAGTTGTTTTTGATAGTCGTTGAAGATCTTTATCAGTTTATCTCAGTTACAAATAACAAACACAATCAAGGGGGATTTTATACCTGCTAGGAAGAATATGTAAATTATTGTTTTAAAGGTAGATCTTTTGATCATTTACATCATTCTCCGATGTGAAGTTTTTCGGCGCAAAATAAAAGATGTGTGTTTGCTTTACTGAACAGTCTGTGAGGCCAAAAGGGGAACCGAAATAAATATTCAGGTGTAAATACTAGAAAAAGATAATACACGAGTTATAAATGGAATCCACTGTTAGAAAAAGTGATACACATCATTGTGTCGATAAATCACTTTCGAGTCGAAACCAAACGGGGAACAAAAATGGCGGCTCGTAAATTAATATTTTACAAGACCTAAAGGCCCTGTCACATCAGAACGTTTAAGGCCAACGCGTGAGTAACGTATTAAAATTTCGGCAACACGCTGGCAAACGCTGATCAACGCTAGACCAGCGTGAGCAACACGCTTAGCGCGATACTCTCACGTTGGAACACGCTGTCACATGCTGATGTAAACATAATTTGTTCAACATACCTAAGATTTCCATCGTTTGCCAGCATGTGACTGCACACGCTAGTAATGCTGGAGGGGCGTTTCTCACGCGTCGAACGCGCTAGTCGATTGTAACCAACCCGCTACTCACACGCTGGCGTACGCTTATGACACGGTACTGTAGTAGCGAGTCGGCTAAATACAAACAAACCACGTGTTCGTTGAAATACGCTGGTGCGCGTTGGAACGCGCTACTAACGTGCTGTGCAGTCGTCCCTCAGTCGTTGAGTGCGGTACAAACACGTTTCTCACGCGTTGGCAAACGCTAGCGATACGCTTTCATAGTCTATCTATAAATCATTGGGGTGGTCCTAACACGCTACTCAAGCGCTGGCATGAACCCGCTATCAACGCTTTATAGACACGCTGGAATCATGCTTCCACTTGACTTTTTCTGTGAAAGATCAGCGTTTGCCAGCGTATCAATTTTTGTTAACGCGCTACTCACCCGTTGGCCTAAAACGTTCAGCTGTGATTGAGCAATTAGCAACCATCGGAAAAGTAATTGCGTGATATGTTGTTAATGTTAATTTATCAAAACATTTCAAAGCAATATCAATAATAATTTCTAAACGCTCGAAGTGTTTCGAACACACCCAACGACAAGCTTTAAACAGCCAATACCAAATTCTACGATGAAAAGTTAAGTGCATTAGTATGCGAAACTATTGTGTTGGAACTCGTTCCTTCAGCGGAGTTCTGCCCTCGCAAGCTCGGCCAAATCGACCGAAGGACCTAGTCCAATACACAATTTCCCATACAGATGCAATAACCTATTATAATGTTATGGCATATTTTTCATCAAGAAGTATTTATTCACCTACGCATAATTATATTCATATGTACATCACAAAAAAAGGCGTTCCACGCGAAAACCAAC
The DNA here is from genome assembly GCA_031761405.1 of Serripes groenlandicus. Taxonomy (NCBI): domain Eukaryota; kingdom Metazoa; phylum Mollusca; class Bivalvia; order Cardiida; family Cardiidae; genus Serripes; species Serripes groenlandicus. Next base: position 28,996,781 of record JASEVX010000010.1, read on the forward strand.
ACTATGGACTCTGCGTAATGTATCGACCCAGATCAGCCTGTGCAGTCCGCGCAGACTAATCCGGGCCGATACATTCCGTCCCAGGGGAATAACGGTATAGAGTAATGATTCCTAAAGTAGAAACTCCACAGGAGGAGAAAAGTGTCTTGCCTGATTAGCATGCGCGGCATGCTTAGGCTGATCCGGGTTGATACCTTACACAGAGTCCACAGTCTTGCTGTTATATAGAGACGGCTCAAATATATATTACCATTGTAAATTGAACTGTGACATGCTGAAAACGTATCAATTTTAATAAGAAATATATAATAGAATGTCTGACTATATAAGAGGGAGTGAACATGTCGTTTCCCCACAATATTCCTCTTATTACTCAACAATTCCTCTGTTGTGGGTACTCAAACGAATTGTCTCATTGAGACAATTCTTATGAGTACCAACAACATAGGGTTTGAATGTCAAATAAGGATTTAAGAACATGAAAAATACCCAATATCTAGAGCTCTGGAGACTCTGGGAATGGGAATGTCATTATATATTCACGATGCAAAAGTCCTATTGAAGTAGATATGCAATATTGAAAATTGTTAGACAAACAAATGCGCCGATCCACGAGAAAACCAACATTGTGGACACTTCGAAAAATATCAACCAACCAACCTAAGCATGCCGCAAAGGCTAACCCGTACAGACACGTTTTCGCCTCCTGTGGATTTTCTGTTTCAGGAATCATTACTCTTCTATACATATATCCCCCTGAGACGAAATGTGTCGATCCGGATTAGCCTAATTTGAGTCTTTATTGTTGTTGTTTTTTCTCGTGGAACGGCTCATATGTAATATTGAAATATTTTTTAGAAAAAACAAATGTGATAAGAACCTGTACTGACACTGGATAAGAGCCTTATCAAATATAATTTAAAGGGATCTTTCAATATATATACAGTAAATGAACCAAGCGATCCTTAGATAAGACTGATGTCTTTATTTAGAATAACACGCATTCAGCAGAAATATGTGTGGTGAATGAAAATAGACCAATCAGGTCTATTCCGGATGTATGTAATTCATGTCGTGTTTTCCGGTACTACTCGGCGCCAATAAAAGGACTATTTTAAGCCTATAGCCCTTTCCAACATACACCAACATCTGCAGCAGACGATTTTGAAATAAAAAAGTATGAAAAAAACCTCTTTCAATGATGTTTAAAATAACATACTGTACATAGGAGAATCATAGTTAACACGTTTATCATTATTCACAACGATTACTATATATGCATATGCAGTTTGACCGTAGTTGGTCTGAACCCTTTCCCACATACAACAAAACTGCAGCAGTAGAGTAAGGGTTGATATGCTTACTATTATTTGACGAGCCCCAGTAGCTCAGTCGATAGCGACGCAGGCTATCAGTCAAAGGGTTGTACGTTCGAGCTCGGCCTAAACTATTTCCGACGTTTGACAAAAGTCACTGCGACAAGCGTCAGTTGTCTTCCATCAATGGCATACAGTCCATGTTGAAAAGCAGCCAGTTGCTTGGAAAGTACGGTGTATGAGTACTGGTGCGAATAATATAGGAAAACAGATGAATAGGTGAACTGGCCGCCGTAATATGATTGAAACATTGTTGAACACGGCATTGAGACCTCAATCAATCAATTAATTATTATTCACATCGATAACTATACACATATGCAGTTTGATAGTTAGCTTCAACTCTTTCCCGTATACAACACATTGCAGTAGACGCTTTCGAAAGAAAAAAATATATGAACAATTCTCTTTTAATGTTTCTTAAAGTCACTGAGTGTAGTCAGATAAGAGTTAATATGTTTATCATTATTTACACCGATGTCTATATACAAATGCAGTTCTTAAAGATGGTAGTTTGCTTCAAACCCTTTCCCACATACAACAAATCCATAGCAGACGACATTGAAAACATCTATAGACGAAAATAAGGTAGGCTAAACAAAAATTTAAATTGTGGCAAAATGGGAAATTACTCCTTTTGTCACAAAGTTTTTAATTACAGACTGCATAAGTCTAAAACTGAGAAAAGGATTAACCTGATAACATTACGGAAGACGGATTCAATATCATTGTTTGTGGAATAATCTATGACGACGTCAGAGGTCTGAATTAATCCTTTCCCGCATGGAGACGTATTTTGAGGAAGACGACTTTTGAAAACATTGTGACAAAAGTAGAAGTTGCTCATTTTTTGCTTTTTGTCACAGTGTTTTCGACTATTTTCATTATGTAAACATTCTTTCAAATCGATGTTCCTTATTATTTTGTAGACATTTTCAAATTCGTCTGCCGTAGATTTGTTTAATGCGGGAAAGGGTAAATGTCATTTTCGATGAGCTTAATATCTTAGTATTTGGGGTCACTGGGTTTTACGTCGTTTTTCAAGAGATTTGTCACGTCCAGGCGCATACCTAGACATACGCACGTACGCCCTACCACACCTGTCTGTAAACTCGATGTTCATCAAGTGACACTCCTGACGTCTGCATTATTCCGTGCGTGCATAACCAGTACAAGACTATGACATTTGCCTTGGCCAATGACACTCTACCTTGCCGGGCGCGTTTAGGTATCGAACCCATGATGCTCGGTCTGAAATGCCCGATGCTTACTACTCAGTTACCGCGACATTCTTCATTATTTACTCTCATAGTATTTAACCCTATCCCACATACGGCTTTTAAAATATCCAGAAAGAAATATCAAACGGCTCTATAGATAAAAGTATAATTGTTGAATAAAGTCCAAATTAGTGTGGCAAAAGCAGAAATTGCTCGTTTTTATGTCACACTGTTTTCAAAAGTCGTCTGCTGAAGGGGCGTCAGATACCGTATGTATGTGGGGAAAGTGTTGAATTTGACTGTTAAACAAAAATACCAAACTGGAACAGAAAGAATGGGTGTTCAAAAATGAAAAATTTAAATAAAAGTGAAAATGCTTCATAAATATATATTCTTCGCCAAACATATGTAACGAGTATGTGTCTTCGAGTGATAATATGCTTACAGATAAAACAAAGCATTGCCCATCGATCCATACACGTTTATGAATAAATTGATAAACAAACCTACAAATGTTGCTTCCTCGCAAGTCGTGACTCACAGCTTATGTCCGGCTGACCGATATAAAGCAGATCATTGTATTTGCCTTATCTCTTTCAAACAGAGCCCTAGCTACGGGTCATTGTTCGTGTTTATAATCACCATTTAACATTTCAAGCCCTATGTTGTGCATACTCAAAAGTATCGTTTCACTGGGTCGAATATTTTGAGTACCCGCAAAATAAGGGTAATTACTAATTAAAGATATATTTTGGGGGGAAGAAAAGTTTACTCCCTCTTATAAAGTCCTCTATAAACATTTCACAAATTCAGAACTGTGATTGAGCTGTTCAAAACAAGGAACAGAAAAGATGAAATAGTATTTGGATTAAAATCAGCATAGGACAGAATACATGTATCTTTACGCCGTGTACAATAGGTTCCAAAGTAACATGTATCGCTCAGAATATCTGCATACGTCATGCTATCTGATGCAAATAGAAACGGCCCTTCAGAAGTTTATTTAAACCTTCCATAACTAATTGTTGAACAATGCATAGCCAGACAACTGTGCTGACTGATAATAATCCACACTTGTTGCAAATGCCTTGTTGTTGGTTATCGCAGAGCGCCGCTCAATTTTCCTAAAAAGAGCAACGAACGATAACTCAATACTTATTGGTCTGTATCGCATGTTATAACTTGACGTATAAAGTAACGTTTGACGTCATATCACGTTGTAATTAAGATACGTCCTAACAACGCTTTCGTTGAATCGCTGTCTTTTACAACATTCATCGTAAAATTATTATATCTACCCAAAGTTTATTTAAAATAGGTAACTGTTTGCCGAAGCTCATAAAGAAGAATCAAATTCACCCCGGTCCTACCGGATTGATTAAGAAAAAGAATGAAACAAATGTTAACGAAGTTTTAAGCAGATCGTCTGCACATGTCAGCATTTCAAGTTTGAATTATATTGATGAAGAATTAGAGATGGTCAAGAAGCTCACTATATCCGATGTGGAAAGTATTTCTGTGGATTCTTTGATCATGTAAACTCAAACAATTATTCCAGTAATCTGTTGTATTTATTCGATTAACAATGTCATATCAAAATGAATACATTTTATTTCTAGTATTTTTTGCATGTATTAAAAGTTAAAACTATTAACCTTAAGATTGATATTTCTAGAATCGAATCAATAATTCAAAGTACCTCATAAGCAGAACCAGTTATCAAAAAGCCGGTGTTTTTTCAAGTGAATTTCGTACAGGGAATGAGGCAAATGCCTTCACGGTTGGCTGAGAAGCTTGAACAGAAACTGGAAGAACAGAAATCTAGTCATGTAAGTGTCAATGAACTTACATTAAAATAAGTTTAATCTTAACTTTCTTATTGTACAATGATTGATGATTGAACGCAATATAGTTAATATAAACATGTTACCTCCTTACCATGAGAAAGTGTACAAGTTGGCTTTTATGAACAGTATAGATCAAAATCAACCTGTACAGAGACACGAGAAAGATATTTAAGGTATCCTATCCTTATCCGGACCTCTGAATTACAGGTATTAACACAGTCTGATCAAGATCCTAACTGTTCAAACATTGCTTAAATAGGCCTATCAGAAGCTCCAGTCTGATGTAGATTCTGATCGAAAGGAATAGATGCACATGCTGATCTGAAATAACGTGCACCTTTTCTCACGTGACAGCTCAATCATAATGCATGTAAGCATTCGATAGAACGGTTTATTATCTACAAAACACTATTACTACTTTTCTATGCAGATGAAGTTACAATATTAGCAATAATAGGAGAGAAATTATAGTATATGAGAAGTAATTTTAAATTAACCACGATTCTTTATTTGAATATTTTATCTGTTTAATAATACATCGTCTAATAATCTAACTCCCTATGTCAGGATTGTGTAACATTCCCAAATAAGTGTAATATGAATATAGATATAAACTGCTTGAAGTGTTTTATTATAATAAGCAACAAATGACATTCATTCATTTTTTTCAGATGGCATTAAACGATGAGGACGAACTCCTGATATATCAGATCATGGAAGACGTGGAGGCCAAAGAAAAGTTAGAAAGGTTACGAGAACAGCTGACAGCAGCACAACGATTGAGGGAGCTATACTTACAGTCCGTCAGGGATAACGCTAGAGGAATGGCATCGAGATCTCCAAAAAAGGGGGAGCGGTACGGGGATGGCGAATGTGGGGGAGAGGGAAGGGGAGAGAGGTGCTGAACAGGGTATGGGCCTCGACAGGGATGTTGGTATTGGGGAAAGGGACAGTGACGGGTACGGGTCAGGTTGGGTGTATTGGTAGAGGAGAGGGAGAGGGGTTTATCTTTGGTGATGGCATGGGAAGAGAGAGGTCAATCTGTGGATTGTGAATGTGCAGTATTGGGAAGGGGAGATATCGGTTGACTATGGTAAGGTATAAAGGAAGTGGGAAGAGAAATTACTCAGGTTATGGTGAGTGTGCAACGGCGAGGGGAGCGAAAGAGGGAGTTAAATTGGGCATGGGTTGGGCAAAAATGTCGGAATTTGTAGAAGGCGAGAACAGATAAATTTGGAGAAATGAGATGTTGGGTAGCTAATGATAAGAGAACGATTAAAAAGGGTATGTGTCCGGAAGAATTGTGCGGAAGAAAGTGAGGGCGGGGTCAATATGGGGAATGAGGGATAGTCGACAAGGCGAGAGCTGTTAGTATGAACATTACTGCATCATAATGAAAAATATATTATATAGAGAATAACTAACTGCATGTTTTGGATATAGAATTTATGTCACAAGGGAAAAAAGCGGTAATTTGGTTAAAATCACGAAACCGTATAACTGATATGCGATGTAATTATATATACATTTTATTTTGATAAATTTATTGATTACAACGAATCTTGAGTAGATTACATTGATTCCAAACCAATTGATGGAACATCATGATGCGCAATTCCTCCTTCTGCCACAATGTTTTCAACTGCAGCAGATGTTCAACTGATAACGGGTTAACCTTATCGCATTACGGCAAACGGATTCCCTTTCCGTTTTTGTGGAACATTCTAGGACGTCCTCTGAGGTACATGTATGATTTTACCGTTTCTCACATGCTTACGCAATTTCATGCAATTCACGCAGACGATGTGTAGATTTGTTGTCGGTGGGAAAGAGGTCAAGATCAGGTCATCAATATTGATGTATAATACTTCAGCTACAGACATCCAGGAATACTGTTCGTGATGTTTAGTTTTAATGGAATTTAACTCCGTTTTCAACATTATTTCAGTTGTACCACTACGGCAAGTTCACTTATTTATGATCCCTGGGTTAACAAACCCATTACTAGGCAAGAAAATGTGCCTTTCCCAAGGTCACTCC